>JZKD02S1322542.1:344496-368570 GCA_000966675.3 Picea glauca | reverse complement strand
TTATTTCTTAACTTATGAAAGTACAAAATATATTAAATAAATAATAAAAAGAAAAGATTTAATAACACAACTGCCATTTTGGGCTTTAATAAAAAGCGGAAAGAAGGGAATAATAAGAGTTAGGAAACTAAGTAATGGAGGAAACTTAATAAAGGAAAGATGGGAACTTATGGTAAAAAGCACGGTCAACAAAGTAAGGAATCTACAATTAAGAACCTGCTAATCTTAGGTAATTTAGTAACATCTTTTTTTTAGGAAAGTATTTAAAACATGTAAGGAGATCTAGGAACACCTAGGAGTAAATTTAGGAGCGACTCTAGGTGGGTGAGGGATTTGAGAAAATTAATAAATTTAAAGAAAATATTTATTGGAGAAAAGAGGGGGATGGACGACACTTGTACGATGGAGAATATTTAGAATATTTTATTGAAACTTAATTTAAAATGTGAATTAGCAAAGTTGGTGGGTCTCAAAACTCTATAAAAGAAAAGGGAGATGAGGAAGAAAGGGATCAACTGTTAGTGTAACGTTACGCTACCAGATTTGTGATTTGATTGATTACTTGTGAGGAGTTGGGATTTTCCATCTCGGATAGGAGTGGTAGTTTAGCCTTGCGAGGTGAGCTGGGAAGCTAGATGGACCATCTGGATTGTGTGTGGCGCCTTTGCAGCTCGGGGGCTGAGGGGGAAGTAGAGCACCCCTAGCATTTGGCTGGGAGGTACCGGTGTAGTCTCAGTGGTCGGTGAGCGGAAGTGGCACAGAGCGCACGGACGACACTCGGAGCAAGCGACAGGGCAACGGTATGATTGTACTTTAGTAGATTAGAATGGATTACTGCTTATGCTAGGATCGGTATATTGATGTAATGGATTGATTGTCTTACTTCTGTTACCTACCTTTGTTAATAAAGTTATTACCATTTCAATCTAAATAGATAAAGAAAAAATGTGTAATTATCAATGCTGCAAAATTTTACTGTGCAAGTTCTGAGTATACTCTAGCCTTGTGTCTCCATCCCCTAAATGAAAAATTTGACTGTGCAAGGTCATGTTGATAAATCTCTTCTGGCCATTTCATTTTTTATATGGATTTAGTGACTTGTTTCTGAAAGAAAATAAACTATTTGGTAAAATTGGTTCCGACAATTTGTTCTTGCATGCCGCGGGTTTGTTGGTTGTGGCTCTACGTGGTTTAAACCTAAGGGTGTTCGTTCAATTTCATGCGCACCGTTCAAATCTAGGGATGTAAGTCTTGCATTTAGGTGAATGATTTAACCACAACCTACGCCAACATACCTCTGTGTCTGTGTTAAGTTTTCTCTACGTTTGGGAGAGATGGATGCATCATTAGCCAGGCGCAGTGCATACATGAATTCCTTGGACGTTGTGCCTGCATGGTGAGAAATAAAATCTCTTCCCTGTGTGTTGACTAACTCAGCGCTGGTTTTATCCACATTTTCTGGAATTCACTCCGATGGCTGCAAATGTGATGCCCTCCATTTGACGAGTCAAGCCACCTATGTAGCCACACCTAGGTCGTTGTATGACCGCCCATTCCCTCATTTAATTACTTCACAGGTGCATTTCATTTCGTTTTCAGAACGCAATGACTTTTCCAGCTATTTTCTCTGCGGATTGATGATGTTCCTACAATTTTTACGGGTTGTAGGATAGCATTTCTCTGGTGTTCCTCCACATCCATTATGCCCAGAGGTTAGCGAGTCAATGGTAAGATGATAGACGAGGAGGGGTTCTAGGGCATCTGCTCGTTGTTTGTTGTTGGAGCATGATGAAACTGTTGGAAAGGTTGTTTCCAACCACAACCTAACTACATTTGTCATATCCCAAACTATAGGAGTTATTATCACCTGCGGTGACAGCGCCGATGGGGTGGTTAAGGATGTGGAGGGAATGGGCATTGAGAAAAGGGTCCACGACCTTGGTCCAGGTTTTAAATGGTGTTACTACTGCATTTTTCAGGAGATGAACACAACAGTGCCCACAACTTCATTGCAACATCTGTTCTGCATGCAAACCCAACCACACCCATAACTTCTTACCTGTCCGCATCTCGTTTTAAGTTGGGTGGCGTCTGCATCTCTTCCTCTTCTTATTTTCATGGTTTTGGCTGCGATTGGGGTTTTCGGGTTGACTGAGACAAATTTTTCCCTTGGGCCAGATGACACAACCACCCAAGTAATTCCAGCGTAGCCACTGACCACCCAACCCGCCATTTATCTGCAGTGTACTGCACAGGTGTAGTGCACCGCCTTAATTCCCGAGTCTTTCTCTGAATTTTAAATTCGGCATAAATCCCCTTAATGTGCATGACTTAGTTTCTCCCTGAATCACTTTTAGTAGTAAAATTTCTGACAGCGAGTTAATTAAGCCAGCTTTTATGACTGAGTTTCCCTTACCCGGAGTCCTTACCTCTACCTGGCAGTAAATGGTATTAAATGTCTCGTTTTTGCTTAAATTATCTAATGCCCCATTATTGGCTTATAAATAATTGCCAGATTGTAATGTTATTAAATGCCTGGATGTTTGTGTTATGTTAAACGCCTTGAGGCATTGTTGATTATTAAAGGTAATATGTTAATCAAGATTGTTGTTATTGTCATCGAGATATATGGCTAGCTGGAGCGGGGAAATAAGAAATAAAATGCAAATATAAAATGTAATATTAAAACACAATATTGATATTGTTTTATGGAGAGTATTGTTGAAATATGATTTCTTGTTATTTTAATGGCAAATATAAACTGCAATACAAAATGCCATATTAAAAATGAAGTATTAATATTGTTTTATGGAGAGTTTTACTGTAATGCGACCTTGTTGTTATTTTTATGGCAAATATAAAATGCAAATATAAAGTGCAATATAAAATGCAGTATTAATATTGTTTAGGGAAAGTTTTGCGGTAATGTGGCTTGTTGTTATATTAAATGGCAAATATAAAATGATATATTAAAATGCAATATTAGTATTGTTTATGGAATTTTTTGGGGTAATGTGACTTTGTTGTTATCTTAAATGGCAAGAATTATGGAAATTATAAAAAGGCAGTGATAATATTGTTTTATGGTAAGTAGTCATAACTTTTGTATGGATAACATACCAGTAGTGAGGTGATAGATGTTGTATTACAAGGTTAGGATGGTATAAATGTGAGGTTGGGTGGTAATGTCATTGAATTTTAGGGGTTGATAGCATACAAGATGAAATGGGATTATCAATTATTTGCAGAATACGGTAATGAAAATGTAACTGGTTGTCGTTTTATGGTAATGATATTATGATTCCATTGTTGATGTTAGCAATTAAAGTGTAAAGTTATTATCATTTTAATTGCAATGTTATGGTAATCTAGAAAGCGAAGATATGGTGGTGTTATGCTGAATTTATAGTAATTTCAATATGATGGATGACCCATAAAATGTAGTGTCCGTGAATCTAAGTGAAATCAATTATTATAATTCAGTAAACGGGGATTGTACTTAAAAAATTATACATTATTTAAGGTAGGGTTGGTAACTCGTCATTTAATAGAAGTCAAATGGAGTAAATGGTCTGTAATTCATGTCAATGAGTCTCTCTAGTGGTTGGTCGATGTCAGAGTCCTTCTAACTTGTGTCTTCCGTAGAGGTCGTGGTTGCCCTTTGATTTTGTATTACTTAGTTGTCTTGCATTGCGTGGTCTCCTTGTGTCGGGCGGGATGTAGACACCTCCATGTTCCTCAGAACAGTCGCCAGCCCTGAGACCTTTAATGGTTAAAATTGATGGGAACCTGTGCTTGAGTTTTGCTTATGTGTCTTGGAGGTCCTAACCATTGCAGGGTAGGATGGATGGGAAGTCAGTCCTTTTATGGTTGGTTGATTGTCGTTGAATGCTTGTAGTTACTTGTTGTGCACCTTATGTCATCTTGTTGTGTTCATTGTTGTTGTATCTTGTTAGTCGTCGGGCGGTGACGTAGAGTCACGTGTGTCCATTTCCTTTTTACACGCGTGCACATGCGTTGAACAAAAAAAAAAAAAATCACCTGTTATTCGAGTTGTTTTCGTAACGAACAGAAGGTTGTTAGATATGGTATAAGATACTCTTCATTGTAATCGATAACGACACAACCAACATATCAACATAAATGGTGGCAACACAGAAACAAAAATAGCGACGCAACTCGACACATCACAATCAACTTAACACAATTTATAACCATTACAAGATACTCTTCATTGTAATCATAATTTTTTTAAGGCATTAGGAAATTAACATCAATAGTAAAATTCATAGTAGCGCATAATCTTGGACATCATAAGTAAAACCATTACAAGACACTGTTCATTGTAATCGATAACGACACAACGAACACATCAACATAAATGGTGGCGACATAGAAACAAAAATAGCGACGCAACTCGACACATCACAATCAACTTAACACAATTTATAAACAATGATCAACCACATATTGAATATTAAAATGAATACCTACCCAACCTAGCTTGCAAGGTTAGGACTTCTAGGAAACATAAGTAATGCTCAAGCCTAGGATTCATCTAATTGATTTTGACCATTTAAGGTCTAATGGTTGGTGACCGCTCTGAGGAAAAAGGAGGTGTCTACATCCCACTAACAAAATTGTAACGTCCCCATCGTTACGACTACAAACGAAGTAGAAAGTGATTTTTTTTCTTTTAAGGCAAGATGGCAACAACGACAACAGTTAATCACTGCAACTTGACGACAAACACAACACACGCAGACTAGTTAAAAACAAACAAAGACTCTGACGTTAACACGTCAGGCGACTAAACGAACATGCGATAATCAAGACAGATAGAAATGACTACCCGCCAAACCCAAGCAAGGCGATGCCTACAAGATAAAGGACAACATTGATTATGATGAACACCTGCCCACATCAAGAAGAACATAACTCCGACGAGGTTATCATTCGCCTATATCCGTCAAGACTCAGGGCACGCGATAATCCCCTCATCGATAATCATGTCGTCACCAGGCAATAGGCGTGGCAGTAACCATGGTGCAACATAACATAACTGGACCATTAACCCAGGATGAAATCAATGCGCTAGGAGACCGAATTAAATGTCTCACCCACGACGACTAACCCTAGCACCCTATCGATAAGTCAACAAGACGCAATGGAATGCAATGAATAGATCATTCAAATAACACATTAACTTCCTTGCGCAACAAACTCATTCTGTACGCATTAAATAATTATTATTACATCAATTAATTCATGGTAACCATTCTCCAATTCCATTATCAGATATGAAATTCCCTAAAGAGGAATTCACTATTGTGTAACTGGAAGAAAAATGGGATTCGTCCTTTAAAACAATATAACCCTGTACTTTAAACAAGAATCTGCTATCCTTTAAACTGGAATAGTAAAACGACATTGCTATATAGGGAACATATTTAAAATTGTTATCTATATATTGGTATTACGGTATCACATTAGATATAAAAACAATGTCCTTACATATTAAATTCGCTAGTTATACACAATATGCAACACATTAGACATGTCGCGGTTATATACAAAAATATCATTGTTGTCTAAATTTAATTCTCTATATATTCTCTCTTTATACAAATAAGAGCTATTAGGGATAATATCAGTGATGATATACAATTAAAGACATTTCCGTCTAATTATAGTGCTATCCCTTAATGATATATATAATAATGATATGCAATGATGATATGTAATAATGATATATATTATACCATTGCTTTCATACACCTCCTACCACACCAAGGTTATCACACAACAATAATAACACACTCATATCATTGTAAACAACAGTAATGATATAACATTAAAATTGATGTATAGTATCATTGTCATTTAAAACTATGATATAGCCAGGAAAAATAATAAAGTGGCTGTGTAATGTATTTAACATAAAATCGTCGTGTTATTTAATGTATAAATCTCTTCCATATATATAATAGCTAACTATCAATTAAATAACTATTGTTTAAAAATACGTTCACTGCCATTTTACCTGTAAAAGCGCAATCATTACCTCCTAAAAACGCAACCAATATACAAGTGAAAACGCAACATCTACACAATAGAAATGTCGTCTAATACATTTGTTGTCTATGTAGATATGGTTGTCAGGCTATTATCTCGTCCCACATTGACTGCTAGTAGATTTAGACATGAGTGGCTCTCATTTTAAAAGGAAAATCACAGTCTAGTAACCCCAGGAGATCACGGTCCATTAATCACCTAGTTGGCTGAGCAATCCACCATTACTTAACTGATAAATATAATCGTTGTCCAAAGGTTATCAATCACCAAAATCATTCTGAAGTTTAATCGCTTGAACATAAAATTGCATGCGTTGCCTATCCATTAAGTATGAATAAATCGTTCACCATCTGTCTTTCAAATTCTGTCATTACCTTAATTTCACAAATTTTGTATTGTATTTTAATTAAAATCTGGAATAAAAGAATGTTGTTTAATCGTTGTCTAATGCTAAAAAATATCCGCTGTCTATAATCACAGATAAAAATCATTGAGTGAGTACTGACATTCGCTGAGTTAAATATGTAAATGATTGCAGGGTTTAACATGTGTGAAGCTGAGTTATAGGATAAAGTCGGTGTGCACATAGACAACGCAGGGTGCCCCATTAAATCACTGATCGATATATTTAATGTGCAGTCCAAAAACGTACTGATATGCAGTCTTATAAAGCGCTAGCGTTGATATAAGTTAATATTAACAAACAACCTGAAATAAACTCCCTGTCAGTTAGAGAAAAATGCAGGGGTAACATTGGTGTGCAATTTGGCAGAAAGTAAATTGGTATAGTAAATTTTGCACAGTAATTTATTTATTTTTGCATACGAAGGTAAATAGGAACAATAAGTTAATTCGCATGCGAAAAGTAAAAACACAGGGTAAATGAATATGGATGAAAACGCAGCCTATCTATATGTTGCCTAATCAAGGTTACGTTGTCAGTTAGATAGTTCGATTTGTTGTTTCATAAAAATGCATAAACCCCTATTCAACCCAGAGAAATATGCTATCCAAGAGAATCCATTAAATCTCTATACCAGACTTATCCATTAAATACCTATATATTCGCTACCATTACCCAATCGCTATCCGTTATCATTAAAATTTTCACTGTCATACCCATTTATTAAATTGCTGGTAAAACCTCATGGTTGAATGAACGCAGGTGGAGCAGTCAATGAAAAGTGTTGAGTAAGAAATTGTGATTGATTAATAAGCAGGTAAATTTGCCATCAAAATGTAATGCATTGCAGAGGAATTTCACAGGCCAAATGTGTTAAAACGCAGAGCAAATTTGCCATCAAAATGTAAGGAATTGTATAGGAACAAGGTAAAATTCGCCATAAAAATACATTAAATTGCAGATTAAATGATGGAGTTGTTGTGAAAACAATGAATACAAATCGTTGGGTGTAAGATGCCAAGAATAATGGGTTGAAAGTTGGGTAACTAAGGGTGGAAACGCAGATATTACTAAACATAGCTTCCAAACACCGAGAACATTTAGGACATAGAGGTGATATCACATGAAGAGACCAACGCAAAGGCGGAGATCAAACGTAGAGATAAGAAGCGTAAACAACTGGGAAAAAACATCCTCCACTCATCATCAACGCACAAAAAAGCAAGGCATTAGGATATATATGTCTATTAACACCGAAGTGACGACCGTCGATTCGGCTCTTGGCCGACTACCGAGGCCATGAATGATGAGCTAGGGACGAGGGTTAAGTAGGAAGCACAAAATCATCACAAAATTGATAAAACCATAGGGCGGTCACAACATGCAGGGATCGAAAGCCAAGGGAATCAATCAACATCAAGCTTAAGGCTATGGAGAATTAAGTTATCAATTAAAATACAAAGTCAAACATTCTCTTTACCCAATTAAAAATATAGAATTGAAAGCGTGAGGTATAATAACAATTTTCCGTAAAGAATCAAATAAGCGTAACATATCCCAGGTCGTCTGCTCTGATCTGTTGTCCCACGCGCTCTGTGCCACTCCTGCTTGCCGACCGATGAGACTTACCGGTACCTCCCAACCAACGCTAGGATTTCTCTTCTTCCCCTTTACCCCCTCGAGCCACAAATGGGACACACACACTGAACCGGAGATCAGCTAGCTCCTAGCTCACCTCACAAGGCCGAGTTACCGCTCCTCATTGAGTTGGGTATCCAAACTCCCACAAGCTAAGTCAATCAAGTCTAAAATTCTGCAGCGTAACGTTATGCATAACCGAGGGGATGCATCATCCTCCTCCTCCCTCATTTATATAGAGTTTATAAGTCATTTACTTTCCCAAAATCTCATTTAATTTAATGTTCAATAATATAATTCATATAAATCCTCCCCTTACATGTGTCACCCATCCCCTTTATTGCACCATAAATTAATTTCATTAATTAATTAATTACTCCTATTTCCCTCACCCACCTAAAAGAATTCCTATAATCGCTCGTAGGTGTCCCCATATTCTCTTACCATTTTAATGACTTACCCCCCTTACTAAATCACTAGTTGCATTCAATTTAAAGGTTCTTAAATGCTAGATACCTTACTAAGTTAGTGTTTCTTCTTTTTTTCTTATGTTTCCCCTTTGTGTTTATGTTTCCCTCTTTTTCCTAGTTTTCTAAATATTTTAAATTTCCCTCTTTCCTCTTTCGTTAAAAACTCAAATTGTCATGTGCAGAAAATTACCTTTTTCCCCTTTTCCTTTTTAATTAATAAATTTTTAAGTAGAATAATATAACAAAACAATTATTTCCCCTTTTTAATGTTATCCCGCAAAAGATTTGTATAAATCAATTGAATTGCTTACCCCCTTCTTTTCACATGATAAATGATGATCATCATCATTATATATATATATATATATATATATTATCACAAGTATCACTTAGACCTAGACGTTATTTTCCTAGGCTAGGCGACATTTTATTAGGGAAAATGTTTAAAATATTTATCATCACATTATATGTTGAAAGGCCATCTAGGTTTATTCACTTTTTAGTTAACAAACCGACGTGCCCTTCAGGATGCACTAGGTGATCCAAGGGTGCCACTAACCTCATTTTGTTTCCCTTGCACAACGTGCCCTTCAAGACGCACTACGTGCTCCAAGAGTACCACTTTCTTCATTCCATTTTTTTTGTGCGACATGCCCTTCAAGACACACTACGTGCTCCAAGGGTGCCACTTGCCTCTTGAATGACTTGGTAGACATAAAAAATCCCTAGAGTCAATAATTCGCCAGGTGATATTGTGGGAGACTAAGGGCCTCTAAGGAATAAGTCCCCTTCCTTATTGTGCACCTCTTAGAATCATTGTGAGAGACTATCACAATCTTCCCTTACGACATTGTGGGTCTTCTCGAGATATGTAGTCGTTAACCTATAGTTTGAGCCACAACATGACTCCTAGTAGGCTATGGCAACGATGTTGTCCACACCTCTCCCTCAACATGTTTGGTATTCATGTGTGACCTCTCTACTCCACATGTGAGTCTGGTCGGTAAGCTATCATCAGCCTACATCATCAACGAATCATGTTAGAAATAATATCCATAATCATATCATCTAATCAGATGCACAAACGTCATATATATACAACAATCAAACCCAAATAGTTCACTCCTTGACTTGATCTAGATTCCAAGGGTTTCATCGATGCCTCTACATCCTCAAGGTCCAAATCCTGCACACTTAGGAGAACCGAGTCAATAGGACCTGTCTAAGTCAATATAGAAAAATAACATATAATCACATCCATAATGCCTCATAATAATAATCAATGGTCAAAGGTATAATAATCTGGATCTCTTGCAAGCAGCTATCCTCAAAGAATAAGTTCACTCAGTGTGCGCAAGAGCAGAATGTTACATACACCCCCTCTTGGTCTAAAATTTGTCCCAAAGTTTCGCAGTATAAGTGTGGAAATAATGTGTATCATAATATCATAAGTCTATCTATCCAACAAAAATGGAAACTGATGGCGCATATCATATGCTTCCTTCGATATCACTGAGAGTGGACTATAGTTGTCCCACTGGACCTTGAACTGAGCTACTGTTCGACGTCGTAGATGTCGAATGCGATGATCCAGGATGTGGATCATCTCAACCGTGAGTACCCCCTCATTTGACACCCATAAGGTGCTCAAGTCAAACATGTGTAGGATCACTAATCATAATGTCTATAACAGAGATGTCAAAGACATTGTGCATACGCCTCAAGAATCAGGCATGGCTATTCATTAGTCCACGAACCTCTCTTTTCCACAATCTTGTAGGATCCTACGAACCTAGGAGATAGTTTATCCCCTTTTTCCAAACTTGATTGAACTCTTATGTGGTTTCGACCGCAAAAATACTTGATCTCCACATCGTAACTACAGTCAACATGACACGCATCAACATAACTCTTATGTTGATCCTGCACTTCCTTGATCCTTTGCCTTATAGTTTTCATTTAATATTTCATTTCTTGGATCACTTATGATCCCACCGAGACCCTATCCTCAAGTCGATCCCAACTCAAAGGAATTTGACATGGTCGACCATAAAGAATCTCGAAGGGTGCCATCTTAATGGTGCCTTGGTATCTGTTTCTATAAGCGAATTCCACCAGTGGCAAGAATTCTTCCCAACACTTTTGTAGGTCTATCACGTACATGTGCAACATTTCCTCCAAGGTCTGTTTCATTTGTTTGGTCTTCTTGTCAGTCTCTGAGTGATACACAATACGAAAGTTAAGTTGGGTTCCCAAGGCCTCTTAGTTATGCCATGCATACTCACAATATCACTAATGCAAACTCTAGTTATGTCAGGCGCCTGATATGCCATACACAAAGGAATTAAATGAGCACTCTTCATCAGAGTGTCGACTACTATGAAAATCAAGTCATGTCTCCTTGCCATAAGTGGAAATCCAATAATAAAATCCATCGAAATAACCTCCCATTTTGATTACGAAATAACATGTGGATGTAGTAATACTGTTGGATGTCTATGTTCGGCCTTTACCTGTTGACATTCTAGACATCCGGTCACATAGTTGACTATGTCTGCCTTCATTCATTTCCAGAAGAATAAGGGTTTAAGGTTTTCCCTCATCTTCGTGACTCCCAGGTGAGCCATGTACACTGCTATGTTAGCCTATTTTAGGATCAAGCTCCTCAACTTGTCGTTCGGTGGTACACAATTTGATTTTCAAATATCAGTAGTCCATCATCGTCTAACATAAATCCCTCAAATCTTGGCACCATCATTGTGTTTTTTTCAATAAAATCCTTGACCTCTTTGTACTAGTCATCGTCGCGCTGTAAAGTTAGAATATTTTCACGTAGATTCGTATGAAGAGGAAACATCAAAAATATGTGTGGTATCTAACTTAATGCATCTACCACTCAGTTCATTGTTCCTTTTATGTAATAAATCTTGAAATCATACTCGCTAAGCAATTTCGACCAACGCCGTTGTCGCGCATTTAGGTCGCTTTGCATAAAGAAGTGTTGTAGTCCACAGTGGTTCGTCTTTAGTTAAAATTTTCATCCAACAAGGTAATGTATCCAAACCTTCAATCCATATACAATGGCTAACAACTCCAAATCGTGTGTCACATAGTTCTCCTCGTGCCTTCTCAGTTTCTTCTAGATGTAAGCGATCACTCGACCGTCTTGCATCAAGACTCCGCCTAAGCATTCCTTGGATGAATTAATTCATACCAAGAAGTCCGTGCCCATGTAAAGAACCTTTAGTATCGGTTTTGTTTTCAACAACTCTTTGAGCCTCTGAAATGCTTCCGCTCATTTCTCGATCCAAACAAACTTCTTGTTCTTCTTCTATAATTTCATGATCAGATTTGATATCTTTGAAAATCCCTCGATGAACCATCAATAGTATCTTTCTAAACCCATGAAGCTATGCACTTCCATGACATTCGTTAGGGCAAGACATTCCATAATATCCTCAAACTTTGTTGGATCCATGATGATACCTTCGCTGGAGATGACATGCCTTAAGTAGTGAATCTTCAATTGATAAAACAAGCATCTGGGCAACTTCCCATACAATTTGTGTTCTTGTAGACACTGTAGTACTAAGCACAAGTTATCATCATGCTCCTCCGTCATCCGAGAGTCAATCAGAATATCGTGAATGTTTACTTGGACAAACTTGTCCAAGTACTCGTGGAACACCCCGTTCATAAAACTCATATATACCCTAGGGGCATTTGTCAATCTCAATGGTAAAAAAATAAACTCGTAATGTCCCAAACTCATTATAAAGGAGATCTTAGGGGCATCATCCTCGATCTGTAACTGGTGATACGCTGATCACAAATCGATCTTTGAAAACACTGTCACATCCTTCATCTGATCGAACATATCATCAATCCTTGGCAATGGATATTGATTCTTGATTGTTTCCTTTTTCAATTGACGGTAGTCAATGTAGATTCTCCATGACCCATCCTTCTTTCATATGTAAATATTACGTGCACCCCATGGTGACACACTTGGACGTAAAAGTCCCAGGTCCAGCAATGCCTTTAGTTGCATTCTCAACTCCTGTAACTCCGGGGTCGACATATGATAAGGCGTTCTTTCTATCAGTTCAGTTCCTAGTTTTAGGTCTATGTTAAACTATAAATACTTATCTAGAAGCATCCCAGGTAACTCCTTCGGGAAGACGTTCACAAAATCTCTCACCCAGAAAGGTGTTCTAGACCTTCCGCTACTCCCTTCTCATTTAACGCAAGGACTGCATAAATCTTACATCCCTTGTGCATGGTCTTCCATAGCTGCAAGGAAGAGATTAACATCAGGGAGTCTCCTTGGTTCCGACCTACAATCATGCGTCTTTTTCGCTCACCAATAACCAAGCTCAACCGTTTCCTCTTATAGTCGAGTATCACATCATGCGATTCCAACCGGTCCATACTGATCACGATGTCATATGACCCTAAGGTTGTGACGTACAGGTATTTAGGTGTGGATCATATCAAAGAAGCTCCATAAAATGCGCCTCATACTCGGGTACCGTACAGAAACCTTTTCGCAAGGCATTGAACTCATTGAGTTGACACTCAATGAATTCCTCTGATAGGTACCTCTCCCGAAACTATTCCTCAAATAGTTCCCATGAAGCGTCTTCGATGACCATGTTCAATTGTGGCAAGAGTGTCTTCCACCAAAGAAGAGCACTCCCCTTCAGTTGGAAGACTTCCATGCAGACCTTCTTGTTGGAGGTATAGTCATGAAGTGCAAGGCACATCACTATATTCTCCAACCATGCCTTGGCGGCTGCACCATCCATGGCACCAAAGAACTTAGGAAACTTGACCTTCTCGAGTTTGTGGTGAAATCTAATGGTACTGATGGGGGTGCGCTATGGACCCTCAGGGGTACAAGCGGCTTGGCCTCATCTTAGTGAAAATGGTGAAACAAGGGATCTACAAATCTCTAGAAGGACCTTGTTAGACCATCATCATCCCTTACAACAATAAAAAACAGCTCCAGGGCTTGTTCCTCCCCCTTGGGGTTAGACTCTGAGGGTGCGAGAATTTCTGGAGGCGTTGTGCCTCCTTCCCCAGCCCCACGCTGCGAACCTTTGTGGCATCCCCTAATCGAGATCAATGTAGGGACACCTTAAAGTTTTAATTAAAAAAAGGGTTAACACTCATGGGTTTACTGCATTGGAAATCATGGCAATCCACAGTCGCAAGGTTGAACCCACTCTGATACCATATGTAACGTCCCCATCGTTACGACTACAAGCGAAGAAGAAAGTGCAATTTTTTTTTTGTTTTTAAGGCAGGATGGAAAAAATGACAACAATTAATCACTGCAACTTGATGATGAACACACCACATGATGACTAGTTAACAACACACAATGACTCGGATGCTAACACATCAGGAGACAAGACGAACATGTGATAATCAAGACAAAGAGAAATGACTACCCACCCAACCCAAGCAAGGCAATGCCTACAAGCTAAAGGAAAACATTGATTATGATGAACACCTGCCCACATCAACAAGCACAGGACTCTAACCAAGTTATCATTTTCCTCTATCCATCAGGGCGCGCGATGATCCCCTCGTTGGGAATCATGCCATCACCAGGCAATAGGTGTGACAGTAACCATGGAAGAACATAACATAACTGGACCATTAACCCAGGATGAAATCAACGTGCTAGGAGATCGAATTAACTATCTCACCCACAAATACTAACCCTAGCACCCAATCAACAAGTCAACAAGATGCAAGGGAATATGACGACTAGATCATTAAAACAACACATTAACTACCTTTTGCAATGAACTCATTCTGTATGCATTAAATAATTATTATTACATCAATTAATTCATGGTAACCATTCTCCAACTTCGTTATCAGATATGAAATATATTAAGGAGGAATTCTCTATCGTTTAACTGAAACAAAAATGGGATGTGTCCTTTAAAATGATATAACCTTGTCCTTTAAACCTAAATTTGCTATCCTTTAAACTGGAACAGTAAAACAACATCTCTATCTAAGGAAAGGATTTAAAATTGTTATCTATATAATCTATATATTGGTATTATGGTATCACACTAGATATAAAAATATTGTCCTTACATATTAAATTCGTTAGTTATACACAACATGCAACACATTAAACACATCGTGGTTATATACAAAAATATCATTGTTGTCTAAATTTAATTCTCGGTATATTCTCTCTCTATACAAATAAGAGCTATTAGGGATAATATCAGTGATGATATACAATTAAATACATGGTCGTCTAATTATTCTGTTATCCCTTAATGATATATATAATAATGATATGTAATGATGATATGTAATAATGATATATACTATACCATTGCTGTCATTAACCTCCTACCACACCAAGGTTATCACACAACCATAATAACAAAGTCATATCATTGTAAACAATAGTAATGATACACCATTAAAAGTGATGTATAGTATTGTTGTCATTTAAATCTATGAGATAGCCAGGAAAAATAATGAAGTGGTTTAGTAATGCATTTAACATAAAATCATTAGGTCATTGAATGTATAAATCACTACCATATATATATTAGCTAACTATCAATTAAATAATTGTTGTTTAAAAATACATTCGCTACCATTGCACCTGTAAAAACACAATTATTACCTCCTAAGAACATAACCAATATACAAGAGAAAAGGAAACATCTACACAATAAAAAAGTCATCTGATACATTCACTGTCTATGTAAATATGGTTGTCTCGCTGTTATATCATCCCACATTGACTGTTAGCATATTTAGACATGAGTGGATCTCTTTTTAAAAGGAGAAAAACGGTCTAGTAACCCCAGGAGACCACGGTCCATTAATCACTGAGCTGGTTGAGCAATCCACCATTACTTAACTGATAAATAAAATCGTTGTCCAAAGGTTATCAACCGCTCAAATTGTTTTGAAGGTTAATCGCTTGAACATAAAATTGTATGAATGAATCGTTTACCATCTGTCTTTCAAATTCTGTCATTAGCTTAATTTCACCGTCTTTCAAATTCTTTGTTGTCTTCTAATTAAAATCTAGAATAAAAGAATGATGTTTAATAGTCGTCTAATGCCAAATAGGATTCGTTGTCTAAAATCATAGAGCAAAATTGTTGAGTGAGTACTGACAATCGCTAAGTTAAATATGTAAATGATTGCAGGGTTTAACATGTGTCAAGCTCAGTTAAAGGATAAATTTGGTGTGCACATAGATAGTGCAGGGTGCCCCATTAAATCACTGACCAATATATTTAATGTACAGTCCAAAAACATATTGATATGCAGTCTTATAAATCGTTGGTGTTGATATAAGTTAATGTTAACAAGCAACCATAAATAAATTCCCTGTTAGTTAGAGAAAAATGCAGTTGTAACATTGGTGTGAAATTTGGCAGAGAGTAAATTGGTATAGTAAATTTTTCATAGTAATTTAAATTTTTTTTACACAGGAAGGTAAATAGGCACAGTAAGTTAATTCCCATGTGTAAAGAAAAAACGCAGGGTAAATGAATATGGATGAAAACACAACCTATCTATATGTTGCCTAATCAAGGTTACATTGTCGCTTAGATAGTTCGATTCGTTGTTTCATAAAAATGCATAAATCACTATTCAATGCAGAGAAATATGCTATCCAAGAGCATACATTAAATCTCTATACCAGACTTATCCGTTAAATACCTATAAATTCACTACCAAAACCCAATAGCTATCCATTATCATTAAAATTTTCATTGTCATACCCATTTATTAAATTGCTGGTAAAAATGCGTGGTTGAATGAACAAAGGTGGAGCAATCAATGAAAAGTGTCAAGTAAGAAATTGTGATTGATTAATACGTAGGTAAATTTTCCATCAAAATATAATGCATTGCAGAGGAATTTCGTAGGCCAGATGTGTTAAAACGCAGAGCAAATTTGCCATCAAAATGTAAGGAATTGCAACAGAACTTTGCAGGCCAGATGTGTTGAAAGCACAAGGTAAAATTTTCCATCAAAATATACTAAAATGCAGAGTAAATGATGAATTTTGTGTGCAAACAATGAATACAAATTGTTGGGTGTAAGATGCCAAGAAGAATGGATTGAAATCTGGGCAAGTAAGGGTGGAAACGAAGATATTGCTAAACATAGTTTCAAGACACCGAGAACATTTAGGACACAAAGGTGATATAACATGCAGAGACAAACAAAAAGGAGGAGATCAAATTAAGAGATAAGGGTAAACAACTGGGCAAAAAAATCCTTCGCTCATCATCCATGCACAGAAAAGCAGGGCATTAGGATCTATAGGTCTATTAACAATGAAGTGACGACTGTCAATCTGGCTCCTGGACTACTACTCAGGCGAGGAATGATGAGTTAGGGATGAGGGTTAAGTAATAAGTGAAAACTCATCAAAAAATAAATAAAACCATAGGGTAGTCACCACATGCAGGGATCGAAAGCCAAGGCAATCAATCAACAGCGAGCTTAAGGCTATGGGGAATTAAGTTATCAATTAAATTCTAATTCAAACATTCTCTTTACCAAATTAGAAATACATAATTGAAAGCGTGAGCTATAATAAGAATTTACCATGCATAATCAAGTAAGCATACCATAGCCTGGGTCGTCCACTCTAAGTGGTTATCCTTCACGCTCTGTTCCACTCATGTTTCCAGACGATGAGACTTCACCGGTACCTCCTAGATGATGCTAGGGGTACTCTTCTTCCCCCTTAGCCCCATGAGCTGCAAAGGGGCCACACACACTGAACCAAAGATCAACCAGCTCCCAGATCACCATGCAAGGCTGAGATACCACTCCTCACCGAGCCGAGTATCCCAACTCCCACAAGCTAAATCAGTCAAGTCTAAATTCTGCAACGTAACATTACGCGTAACCGAGGGGATCCATCATCCTCCTCATCCCTCCTCTATATAGAGTTTCTAAGTCATTTACTTTCCCAAAATCCCATTTAATTTAATGTTCAATAATTCAATTCATAAAAATCCTCCCTATACATGTGTCACCCATCCACTTCATTGCATCGTAAATTAATTTCACTAATTAATTAATTACTCCTATTTCCCTCACCCACCTAAAAGCATTCCTAGAATCACTCCTAGGTGTCCCCATATTCCCTTAACATTTTAATGACTTACCCCCCTTACTAAATCACTAGTTGAGTTCAATTTAGAAAGTTCCCAAATCCAACTAGATACCTTACTAAGTTAGTCTTTCTGCTTTTTCCCTTATGTTTTCCCTTTCTTTTTATGTTTCCCACTTTTTCCTAGTTTCCTAAATCTTTTAAATTTCCCTCTTTCCTCTTGCATTTAAAACTCAAATTGGCATGTACATAAAATTACCTTTTTCCCCTTTTTCTTTTTAATTAATAAATTTTTAAGTAGCATAATCTAACAAAACAACTATTTCCCCTTTTTAAATTTTATCCCCCAAAAGATTTTTATAAATCAATTGTATTTCTCACCCCCCTCTCTTTACATTATCAATGATTATGATCATTATTATTTATTTTTTTATTTTTTTATATATATATATATATATATATATATATATATATATATATATATATATATATATATTATCACAAGTATCACATAGACCTAGGCATTATTTTCCTAGTCTAGGTGAAATTTTATTAGGGAAAATGTTTAAAATTTTTCTCATCACATTATTCATTCTAAGGCCATCTAGGTTTATTCACTTTTTAGTTAACAATGTGACATGCCCTTCAAGACGCACTAGGTGCTCGAAGGGTGCCACTTGCCTCATTTCGTTTCCCTTGCACGACGTGTCCTTCAGGACGCACTACGTGCTTCAAGGGTACCACTCACCTCATTGCACTTTTCTTGCACGACGTTCCCTTCAGGATGCACTACGTTCTCTAAGGGTGCCACTCGCCTCTTAACTCACTTGGTAGACATAAAAAACTCCTAGAGTCAATACTTTACCATTTGATCAAACACCCCTCTAGTCAATACTTCACTAGGGCCTCTAAGGAATAAGGTCGATGCCTTATTGCGTGCCCCTTAGAATCATCATGAGTGATTGTTGCATTCTTCCCTCATGACATCATGGGTCTTCTTGAACTAGGTAGTCATTAACATATAGTTTGAGCCACGATGGGAGTGCTAGTAGGTTGTGGTAGGGTTGTTTTCCACACCTCTCCCTCAATGTCTCTGGTAGTCATGCATGACCCCTCTAATCCACATGTGAGTCTGGTCGGCAAGATATTGCCAGCCTGCATCATCAACAAATCATGTCAGAAATAATATCCATAATCATATCATGTAATCAGATGCACAAACATCATATATATACAAAAATCAAACCCCAATAGTCCACTACCTAACTCGATCCATAGTCCAAGGGTTTCATTGATGCTTCTACATTCTCGAGGTCCAAATCATGCACACTCAGGAGAACCGATTCAATAGCACTTGTCTAAGTCAATATAGAAAAATAACATATAATCACATCCATAATGCCTCATAATAATAATCAACAGTCAAAGGTATAATAATTTGTATCTCTTGCAAGAAAGTGTTCTGAAAGAATAAGTTCACTCAGTGCATGCAAGGGAGGGATGTTACAACAATCAAGTTGGAAACTAACTAGCTCAATCAATAAACATCATTACTATTCATGGGGCAAGAGAATTTAATTACTAAATCAATAATATCACAACATAAGTTAAGGTGCAAGTGTAATCAACCTTATTTCATTTTCATGGCGCAAGGGAAAACATCTATTTTGTTTGAAGGCGTGTGATTAATCTATTACTGAATTCCACAATAAATAAGCATTATTTTCAAGCTGTGCACTTGATCCAATTACCAGATTAAACATAAATCAACATCATTCAATGCACACAATTAATCTAAGGCGTACACATTTATGCATCATCATTAGTCCATAGTGCAAGCAATCTAAACACCTAATTCATCAGCATAATTCAAGGTGCAAGGGAATTCATTTGCTCAATCATGTATTCATTAACATTTTAGTGGTGCTAGAAGTAACTACACATGATCATCCATACATATCATGGGGAAAAATAATTATCAGTAAACATTTTATGGCGCAAATACTAACCATAGACATGACCATCCACACATAGCTATTATATCATGGCTCAAAATAAATATCAATTCAATTTTAATAGTGAAAATAGTAAGTACACACACATTAATTAAATTGATGTAGATTCTCCAATGAAACTTTCCATCCATAGTCCAACTACAATTTACTATGTATAGGAAACAATTTCTATGTCACACCCTTAGGGGTGCTCTAGAAATTTATTCCCTTATCATTCTAAGGGCTTGAAAATAAGGAACTAACCCCAAAAGATTTATTCGAAGATTAAATTTATTTTATTAAGAACTAATAGGTAGAACAAAATTCTCAACTAGGACATACCATTCAAGGTATCATTCTTTACACATCTCCTCTAGTGATTTAAATTCAATTTCAATCCGGTGTTTGAACTGTCAATACATATCAAAACAACAATTTTGAACTCTTCCTCTACTCAAGATGGTTCCTTCTAAAATTTTGGTTGGGGCATAGCACTTTTCTAAAATCTTGATTAATTTCCACTCTCTCGTTCCACAAGGTAACTCAATCTATTGATAGTGTGTTGCATAAAGGAACTTGTGATGTCTTCAATATATTATAAATCTTTAATCTTGCACAAGCCCCCCAAACATCATTAGTTAGAATTTGTACTGCAAGGTTTTTTCATTTAAAAAAATTATAAAAACACAAGGTTAATAACTAGGAAGAAAAAAGAATGTCTCTAGCAACATTGACATGTAATTTGAAACTTCTATTATGAAATTAGATTTCCCTAATAGTTAACAGCAAGCCACAAATCATCTTTCTCAAGATCCAATCATAACCCCAACTCTTAAGCTAAGGTCCACATGTAAAATAGTCAAGGAAGGAATATTCAGATGGTTGCAAAAAATAAAAATCGGGAAGAAGAATTCACCAAGGGAAGAATGAGAAGGAGGGAACACTTGACATACCCAAATTCTTCCCAGACTGAGTGATATGAGAGAGAGGGTGCACTAGGAAACCCAATATCATTCCAGATAAGGTGTAAAGGAGGGTGCAAACACTCACCTTAATTTCTTCCAATGGTGAACAGTGAGAGGCGCACAAGTCATCCCAAATCCATCTCGAGGATGAGAAAGAGGGAGGGACTAATGTTGGACCAAAATTCATCGTTGGATTGAGCAAGGAATGTGCACCCATATAATCCCTAATTTTTGACAACAAAGGAGAAAGAGTGTGGGCGCCTTGGCAGCCTAAATCCTTGTCAACGAGGGAGCCAAGTGTGGGCGCCTTGGCTACCCAGATTCCTTTCTCTGAAGGAGAAAGGTGTGGATTCCTTGGAAAATCAAAATTATATCAATGAGGGAGCAAAGTGTGGGAGAAAATTTAATCCAAAAAAATGGAAAGATAAAAATGAAAAAATGTAGAAGCTCAAGAGGATAAGAACTAGGAAAATTCCACAAGCAAAATGTAGAGGAAGGATTTGGGTAGATACACCCAACACCTACATGTTTATCATAATAAAAGTGCATAGACAATTAAGGAAAAATTTCCATGGATAATTTGTTGGGGAAAAAAGAAGATACAACTTATGATGCGTAGAGAATGTATAATAAAGCACAGACTAGATTTCGACCAAACTCGGAAAATTTAAGAAGGAATAAGTTGGGAGAATTTTCTTCGTCAAACGCAAAGACAATTTGTGATGGATAGAGCATGTATAATAAAACCCAGACTGGATTTCGACCAAACTCAGAAAATTTAAGAAGGAAGAAGCTGGGAGAATTCTCTTAGGTAAACATATAGATGAAACAAGTAAAAAGGCTAGGGGATGCTCATTGTTGGGAGAATTGTTGCATAAAGAAAAATTGTAGAGGTTAAAAGATGTTTTAAAATGTCAGGAATAATTTAAAAAAAAAAAACGCAGAGGTTAAGAACTCAAAGATTTAAAAAAATGAAGAGAAACAAGTTGTTGGGAAATCACAAGAAATCGAATTTCTAAAGGAAACAAAAGCGTAGGGTTCCAGACTTCGATACCCAAAGAATATAAAAAAAATGTGAATCTAAAGTTGGGCAATCATAACCAAATCAAATTGTTCAAGGAAAAAAAAAAGGCACAAAGGTGTTTGGTGAGTTATAATGCACAAGTAAAAGCAAACTCTTATGGAAAAACACAAAGATTACCCCAAATGGAATAGGGAAAATAGTGATTGAGAAATCAATATTTAGTTGGGTTAAAAATTTCGGAGTTGTTACAATTTCCCTTCTACAATAAATAATCATCCAGGAAGTTTGATAGTCCAATATCCAAAATCCATTACCACTCAACAATCAAAAACATATATACACTAAAAAATGAATACAATGCAAACTCAAAATGAAAATGTCATGACCAGTGAAGATAGAATTGATGACGATCCTTGGTGACTGGCGTTCCCTACCTTCATCCACTTACTAACCATTGATACTTCACTGGTACCTCCCATCCATTTCTAGGGGTACTCTTCTTCCCATTTACCCCCCTGAGTCGCAAAGGGGCCACACACACACACAACTAGAAATCCTATAGCTCCCAGCTCTCCTCGCAAGGTAGAGACACCGCTCTTTGTTAAGCTGGGTATCCTAACTCTCACAAGAAGAAAACTAGTCAATTTTTTGCAGCATAACATTACTCATAATCGATGTAATCCATATCTCCACTAAACCATTTGTTTTATAGAATTTCCTTAGTGACACCTTTCCATTTTCACATTTAATTATTAATTTTTTTAATTTATTAGGAATTATTCCCTCCCCCCCATACACTTGTCACTTGTTCCCTTAGTTGCACGAGTAAAACCACAATTTGATTTAATTAAAATTTAATTTCCCTCACCCATCCTAAAATCTCTCCTAAAATCACTCATAGTTGTCCCTTTATTCCCTCTGTTCCCAATTAATGATTGGCGTCTTTCTAAAACTGAGTTGACTTATAATAGGATTGTTTTTTAGTTAGACTAGTGTTAACTAGACTCTAGATACCTTTCTATGCTTACACATTCTTTTATGATTTATTCATTTCTTATTTTAAATTCTAATTTGGTAATTACTTGCACAAAGTGTATTAGCTCACTCTTTAGATTTATTTTATTTTCATTGATTTCTTAAATTGGTTTATTTAATCCCCTCATTATTTAATTTATAAAACTAGTTTTTAGTCTTCTCACTAAATTAGACTTAAGCTTAGTTAAATTTTTATTTACACGAGCTTAGACCCTTATGTATTATGATTAATAAGTTCATCCTTAATTTAATTAATTAATCGATTAATTAATTCGACAGTGCTAAATATTTTACAAGGTTTAACATTCACTCAAAGTTTTCAAGGCTACCTAGATTCTTTGACTCATTTTTTTTTTTAAATTCCACGACGTGCCCTTCAAGATGCACTCTATGCTCCAAGGGTGCATGTAATATCCTCAAATTTTATAAAATTAAATTCTATGTGGAATTTTGAAATAAATTTCCGTTTTTACAAAATTCGGATTTCGAAATTATTTTTCATTTATAGCAAATCCAAATTTGGAATTTTTTATTATGTAATTAACTATTTGATGACTGTTGAGAAAATATTTGACTTTCCCAACTGTCCTATTTTATTGGAAACATGTATGAGACAAACTTTTAATAAAATTAATGCTCGAAAACAAATGGAACAACGAGGTTAAAAATAGTTGACCATGACTCCATGAGTGGGGAACATGTTTGAGTTACCTCAAGGATGATTTTTACAAGTGGCAGAAGTGGAATTTGACCAATAGTATCCCCTAAAAATCAGGGATTTGTAAACATGTGAATTTCCCCAAGTAGGGAAAGGAATGGAAGACCTAGGCACAAGATTATAAAGAACATATGTAGGAGGCAAGACACTATTTAATATGTTGGAGGAATGGAGAATTGTTTGTTGTTATGAGCACTGTTAGTGTGAGGAAAATATTTTTTTGTACCGTTGATGGTGACTATATCTAAGGAGGATAATTCAATTCTCCCTTATGGACTCATGGGAAGGCTAGGTGGTGATTAAGATAAGTGACTATGGCTGTTGTGTTCTACGATTGGGTGGAACATGGTTGTTCCATTTGTTTCCCGACATTGGATTTTTAAGATATGTATTTTCAGTTGTGTATTTAAAATTGGTACTATGCTAATGATGTTTAGTAGTTGTACAATTGTTTCCATGTCTTTGTTATATTTTTTATAAGCAATCTTTTTGTAAGAACTCTATAGCCATATTAGTGCTATGGTTACCACTATGTAAAGTAGTGTGGTAGTGTCTTAGTTACAATATATATATATATATATATATATATATATATATATATATATATATATATATA
>JZKD02S1322542.1:332677-344199 GCA_000966675.3 Picea glauca | reverse complement strand
TGGTTGTTGTCATGACAAACAAAAGAATAATAGATACAATATACCATGTTATTAACAACATAGTTATATATATAGGTATATTGTATCTATTGTTATTTTGTTTGTCATAACAACAACCAATTTACAGTAGTTTTATTCATGATTATATATATATATATAGAGAGAGATAGATAGATAGATAGATAGATAGATAGATATAAACAAGACTATTATATAATTGTTGTTGTTATGTCAATTCCCCAAAATGATAAAATGATAAAATGATACAATACAGGTATTTTGAAAAACATGGCTTAAACCTTTATTACCATCAATAGTTCAAGTTTACAATTGAGTCCCTCAAATACCAGGACCCCCCATTTAAACGAAAACATAAATTTAATGGGCTACATAAGATTGTCCATGAGTTCTCACAAAAACTAGTGGAATAATATGAAACTTGAATACCTTTTATGGATAGGCAGAGTGTCTTGCCAAGTGTATGGGGTGCCTGCCAAACCTGCAAAAAAACAAAAAAATAGTATTTTTTAATTTATCAAGGTACACAATTTTCCAAAATTGCAACAAAGTAAAGGATTTAAATTAATTAGCTTGGGTTCGATGTTGGGAGAGGCATCATCTCCATCTTACAAAACCAGTAATCCAAGATAGAGGAGGGAAGTAGGTGCATTTCTCACCTAATGGGTTCCCTCGCAAGACAAAAGGGACCCATCATCAATGTTTATACTTGTGATATATTAACACATTTCACAAGGATAAGTGTAAGTAAAATATTTCTTTGAAAACAAAATCTTGATAACCTGTAGAAACTAAATTGATAAAGAGAAAGAAGTAATAAAGTAAAATGGATACCCACATAAAGAATCTTCAATAACCAGAGAATAGTACTTGAAGGAGGAATTAAATATATACAGGTGGAAAAATAATATGGGATAATCATATTAAACAGAGTCCCTTTATTACACAGGAAGGCTAGTGAATCTTAACAAAACTCTACAAGTATATTCCATAGAGAGTATACAAGAGAAAATCATATTGTAACGAATTTATCAAACAAAGAATGATTATTCAATACAAGATGAACTACAACAGAGGTAAACCATACATGTAATCTTAACACAAAGTTAGAGAGGGATATGACTCTATGTGAGTCTATTTGTTTGTACATAGAAAAATTTAAAACACTCTGAGCTTGACGCCATAGCGAACCAGGTATCCAATGCATGCAAGTTAGAACTCGATAGTGGGAAATAAAAAGGAGGGCATGGGAATAATAGTTAATATTTAATTAAACACTACCCATTGCGTGGTGAATTATCACTTATAGAGTGGTTTGTGAGACCATAACATTTATATAGTAAGTCACCCTTAAAGGAACATGGGGGTACATGATTTTACAATCCCAAAACCAAACCAAAACATTAAAATTGGCTTAGGGTTTTCATCCATGAGTGAACTGTGAAGTAACCAGAGGTTTACAATCTGGGATACCAAGAATATTTGTAGAGTAATTACAGAACCTGAGCATGGTTTGGACTGTGTAATAGACCCCTGGAAACATGGTAGACATTTTAATATATCAAACGCAGTGTATAAATAATATAACGGGACTTGGAAACTTACATAATGAGATTTCGATGCGACATAGACATAATAGAGAAAGGGGTATGGGAATTCATTATACATAGCTTGACCCCATAGTAAAGAAATTAATTATATCTTTAAATACAACATACAAAGATCGACTCATCATGGTAAAAAATCACTTATACATAGAGAGATAAGTTCATTATACATAGTTAGAATACACAAAACATTTTTCACCCCATGGAAATGTATTATATAGATCCTGAACCAACAAAGTAAGTGCATGCAACACCCATGGAAATGTATTATAGAGATCTCTACCCAAAAAAGTGAGCACATGGCTCAACCATAGAAATACATTATACAAAGATCAACCCAACAAAGTAAGTGCATGGCACACCCATGGGAATACATTACACAGAGCTCAATCCAATAAAGTAAGTGCAAGTCACACCCATGGAAATATATTATATAGAACTTGAACAAAGAAAGTAAGCGCAGGATACACCCATGGAAATAAATTATACAAAGCTCGACCAACACAAAGATATAATGTAAAGAATAGTTCATTATAAATCAATACTCGGGATCAATAACTCATGCAGCATAGAGAGAACGCATACAACAAGAAATGGTTAAACCAAATTAAAAAGAGAGGGATGTGTTCTCCCAGGCTTAAGTGAAAAATCCTTTGAGCCAACAAGTATGGAAATGTTATATAGAGGGAAGAATATTACCACATATAGGCCGAGAGGAAGATAGTGACCTTAGTGTCGCAAAGGAAACTGACTAAATTCCTTGACGCTAGTCCTATTCAGAGAGTCGAGAATACTGTCAAGGGAAGTGGCGATTCCATGACCACCATTAACGACCACAATCTCTTAACCCTACTATCATAGAGAAAAACACAGACAAAACTAAAAATTGAATGAAAGATGAATGTGATGATAGTTACACTACATGCCTCCGATAGTGGAAAAGGAAGGAGGGTACGCTAGCCTCGCACTGCCATGTGAATGTAGCTGAGGTGTCTAGCCCATAGTGGCTTCCCCTACAAAAAACGTTAGGCCTAGAAACAAGGAAACCTACCACCATTAAAGGCTATGACCAACCTAATGCCAAGTCTAGGTTTCAACTATCTGATGACTTGATAGTTAATTCTTATTGAATTTCTCACAGTCCAAGAGTTATACTTGATGTGGACATGAGTATAGGTAACAAGGTTCCAACCTTATTCCTAGGTTTAATTCATTATGTCGAAACACTTTAGAACTTTACTAGACTCCTAGTGTAAAAGTTAGGACATGATGGTTAGAACCTAGTCCTTTCCCTTTGTGCGCTAGTGTTCAAGGGCGAGCTACTAAAGCTTAGTTAGGATATGGGTTTAGTTATTTGGATTTTTATAAGTACCTTATCATATGTTTAATAAAATATCTAGGAATTATATGAGTTGTATTTTATAACTTCCTTGTGTAATGTTAATAAAATAGTTAGGGCTATATGAATTGTATTTTTATAAGTGCCTTGTGTTATGCTTAGTAATATAACTAGGAATTATATGAGTTGTATTTTATGAGTGCCTTGTGTTATGTTAATGGTGTACATAGGACTTATATAATTGGATTGCATTGGTTAGGCCTAGGATGTGGACCTTGACAAGCCTAGCCATTGTTATATTAACAAATACTTTAATAATGTTAGCAGTAACACCAGTGGCAAAGAGTGTATGGATCTTCAGATCCCTTTCACAACATGTAGGAGGAGTATGAATTTTCTAGGTATAGATATACATTAGATGGTTTAGGATTTAATTATTCAATTGTTTCACGACAATTATCATGACAATTTACATGATAGTGTTCCCTCAAAAAAAAATTATTTTGTGAAATTTTGGGTAGATTATAGTGCCACTTGCCTTTAACTGGTTTTGGTAGTTTTCCAACCCTTGGAGTCAATAATCCATTTAGGAAACCTTGTGAGAGACTAAGGGATTATAAGGAATAAGGAACCTACCTTATTCTGTGACCCTTAGAATCTTCGTGAGTGATTGTCTCAGTCTTCCCTCATGACATCGTGGATCTCTTGAACTAGGTAATCGCTAACCTACAACTCGAGCCATGGTGGGAGTGTTAGAAGGTTCTGTCAGGGATACTGCCACACCTCTCCCTCAATATATGGTTTCTTTGCATGGCCCCTTTAATCCTTATGTGAGTCATATTAGAAAGAAATTGTGAGCCTACATCCATCAATGAAAGAATGTCAATGATCCATAAGAAACATTATAATATACACAATCATATGTCACATATGAATAAATGAAATACTAAAACCAATACAATCCACTCCATCACTCAATCTGGAGTCCAAGAAGGCCCAATGATGCCATCGACATCCTCAATGTGTTAAGTGTCCTACACAATCATGGAAAACTCATCAATAACATATGTCAATACATAGATATCAAATAACATAACATCATAATCCATCAACATCATCATAAGAATCCATAAGTGAAACAAAAAAACATCTAGTAAAACTGGATCACTTGCATGCAAGTGTACTCAAAGAATAAGTGAATAACATGTGCTCGCAAGAATGGGATGTTACATACACCCCCTCTTCTTTTAAAGTTCATCCCAAAGTTGTACAGTATAGGAATGAAGTAAATAAAGTATCTGACAATATCTATATGTCTAACTATCAAATTAATATGGAAATTGTTGGTGCATATGATATGTATCCTCCTAGGTAGCCGAGTGTGGACTATAGTTTTCCCATTAGACCTTGACCTAATCGATTGTTTGACGTCGTAGTTGTCATATGAAATGATCCAAGAGGAATATTGTCTCTGTCGTGAATGTGCCCTCATCTGGCACTTGCAAGAAACTAATTTCAATCACATGTGTAGGATCACTAATATAATGTCTCAAAACAGATATATGAAAAATATTGTTCATATGCCTCGAAGAATTAGGAAAGCCTAGTTGATAGGCCATGGGCCCTTTCTTTTCCACAACTTTGAAAGTTCCCACAAGCCTAGGAGAGATTTTAGCACACTTCCCAAACTTAATCAAGCTCTTGTACAGTTTCACCCGCAAGAAAACACAGCCGCCAACTTCATAATTAAGGTCAACACGATGCGCATCAACCTAACTCTTTTGTCGATCTTGTTCTTATTTAATCCTTTGTCTTATCATTTACATTTCTTATTCCATTTCTTGGATCACTTCCAGTCCTACCAGGACCATGTACTCAATTCAATCTCAGCGCAAAGGCGTCTGACACAGTCTCCTATAAAGAAACTCAAATGGTGCCATCTTAATGGTGCTTTGATAGTTTTTGTTGTACACAAACTCTACCAGTGGAAATAACTGTTTGTAACACTTTTGTTGGTCCATCACGTACATACACAACATATCTTCCAAGATTTGGTTCATTCTTTATGTCTACCCGTCTATCTCCTTGTGATACATTGTACTAAAGTTAAGTTGGGCTCCCACAACCTCTTGGAAACTAGTCCAAAATTGTCTCGTAAACATCGATCCTCGATCGGATACGATCCTCTTAGGAATGCCATGCAATATCACAATATTGTTGATAAAACCTGTAGCTATTTATGGTGCCTGATACGTCGTATGCACAAGAATAAAATGGGAACTCTTCATCTGAGTGTCAACTACCACATAAATCGAGTCATGCTTCCTTACTGTCAATGGAAATCCCACAATAAAGTCCATCGAAGTGACCTCCCATTTTGATTTTGGAATATCATCTGGTTGTAGTAATATTGTCGGATGTCTATATTCAACCTTCACTTACTAACATTCTAGACACCTCTCCACATAGCTAATTATGTTTTCCTTCATTCCTTTCCAAAAGAATAAGGGCTAAGGTCCCCCCCCATCTTCGTGATTCCTGGATGAGCCATGTAAAATTTTCTATGAGATTCTCTTCAGATCAAACTTCTCAAATTTTCATTAGGAGGTACATAAATATGGTTATTATACCTCATCAATCTATCATTGTCCAATGTATATCCTTCAACTTTTGGTACCTAGATGGTGCCTTGTCAGATATTTTCACTAACCACTTGATACAAGTCATCGTTGAACTATATAGTAAGAATATTTTCTCGAAGATTCATTAGAAGAGGTATCACATAAAATATGTGTGGTCTCTGACTCAATGCATCTACCACTTTGCTCACAATTCCTTTTATGTAGGAAATCTCAAAATAGTACTCTCTAAGAAGTTATGACCAATGTGTTTGTCGCATGTTTAAGTCAATTTGCGTAAAAATATGTTTTAAACCATAATGATTTTTTATTTATTTTGAATTTCCATCCAATTAGGTAATGTCTCCACACTCTCAAGCCATACAAAATGGCCAATAACTCCAAATCATGCATCGTGTAGTTCTACTCATGATTTCTTAATTTCCTTAATATGGAAGAGATCAATCGACCATCCTACATCAAGACTCTGCCTAAGACTTCCTTGGATGCATCCATGCATACAAATAATTCCTTGTCCATGTTGGGGAATTCTAATATCGACAATGTTGTCAACATCCCCTTGAGCCTTTGAAACTCTTCTGCTCATTTCTTGGTCCAAAATAACTTATTTTTTTTCTTCTACAATTCCATAATCATATTTTATTATGTTTTAAAAATGTTCGATAATATCCTACTAATATGATAAAGCTACATAATTCCAGTATGTTCATTAGTGCAGGACATTCCATAATAGCCTCTAATGTTTTTGGATCCACAAGGATGCCTTTGTCAAAGATAACGTGCCCTAAGTAATGAATCCTTGATTGATAAAAAGAGCATTTTGATAGTTTTTCGTATAATTTGTTTTCTCATAAACATTGTAGTACCAAGAACAAATGTTCATCAGGTTCTTCCATTGTCCTAGAATATATCAATATGTCATCAATGAATACTTGAATGAAATTATCCAAGTATTCACATAACACCCCATTCATCAATCTTGTGAATAACCTTGTGGTGTTTGTTAGTCCAAATGGTTAAATGGTAAACTCGTAATGTTTGAACCTCTCCTTGAATGGGGTCTTAGGAATGTCTTCCTCTTTGATCCATAACTGGTGATATCCTGATCTCAAGTTGATCTTGGAAAACATAGTCACACCCTTCATTTCATCAATCAAATCATGTATTCTTGGAAAAAAATATTGGTTCTTGATTGTATCCTTATTCAATTGAGGGTAGTAAATACAGAGTCTCCATGACCCATTCTTCTTTCTTATAAATATAACAGGCACACCCCAAGGTGACACACTTGGGCGTATGATTCCTAGGTCCAACAACTCCTTTAGTTTCATTTTCAACTCCTGTAACTCAGGTGTCAACATCTAATAAGGCGTTCTTGCTATCAGTTCAATTACAGGTTTTAGGTCGATTGTAAACTCCAATTCTCTTTCAGGCGAAAAACTCGATAACTCTTCTAGAAACACGTCAAAAAACTGTTGTACTATTGGAAGGTTTTCTAATCCTTCCACCATTCCCTTGTTGTTTAGCACTAAGATTTCATATATCTTGCATCCTTTGTGCATGCTCTTCTGTAGCTGAAATGAAGAAATGAACCATAATGAAACTCCTTTGTTTCTTCCTACAATCACTCATCTTTGTCCTTCATGATTGGTCAAAATCAATATTTTTGTCTTACAGTTGAGTATCACATCATGAAATTCCAGCCATTCCATACCAATCACAACTTCATACTATCCTAATATCGTCACGTACAAGTTGTCCTTCATTACAAAATCTCCCAAGTTGAGGCTATAGTTCATAACCTTTCCTCCAACTGTTGATACTGAGAGGGGGTTGAATCAATATCAAGTAAAATTTAAAACCTTTTTCAACTTATAATTAAACCATTCAACTATATCCAATGAGAAATGAACAATAGTATAAGTGTTACACCAATACACCACAATACACCATGCACAATATATGAGAAATAATCAATAGTTATTGTTCAAGGGAAGTAATGACTTCCAAAGGTAGCTACAGCTTCCAAATGTAAAGGGAAAGATAAAACTCCAAGAGGAAGATACAATCCTCCAATATCAAGAGAGATTTAAACTCTCCATCATTTCCCCTTCCTTCCACCCAAGAATATATGAGATATAATAAAACTTTACATTAAATCATCACCATCAATCAATCATCACATAGAACTTGATAATGCTTCCTGAGACTTCTTCAATTTCTGCAATTCTTCAATTCTTGGATTATTTTTATCCTATAGATCATATTACTCAATGTGTTCTCTGAAACTCCTCCAATTTTCACTCCTTAAACCCTCTCCAAAAAGAGGTTATACAAAGAATGGTAGACTTTATTCAATTCTGGTCTATTCAGGAGAGTGAACTTGCATAGAATGCCCCATGCTCAATAATTAACATCCAATTCTGAAACATGCACACAAGAAACTAGAGTCTGTACTATTTCCAATGAAATTTGTCCCACTTCAGTTGGATTCTCGATGAAGAATTTATGTTGTTTTACTTGGAACACTTATTTATTGACTAGCTTCAGGACTGGTCACAAACCCTATCTTCCACAGAGTATATCTCCATAATTATAGTGAATCAAGAGATGAACATTTCACCAGAGGTACCATGTTATGTCTTCTCAATACCATACCAATTTCACCATTTGAATCATTATAGAAAAAAATTTATAGCAAAAATGGTAAGATGACCTGAAAATAACATACCTTAGAACACATAAACAAAAGACTTCATCCTCCCTTGAAATCCGGTCTTATTTTCTTTTTATTTCCTCTGAAATTTGACTTTTATCGAATGAATGTATAATGATATTTATTTATAACATTTATGTCACTTCCTTTTAACATTAGTTCCGACCTGACACTTTCTTATTTTGTAATTCTTTTTATTAATTATCTTCAGGGCCTACATGTACTTCCTTCTTCAATTCCCTTTGTCATCTTCAAAAATTCATTTCTCCTCAACCATGAGGATCGACGTGACGTTCCACATACCACTGGAAACAACATGATGAATACTATCCATCCATTGGTGTTGTATCTGCATGTGCATTTTCCTTCATGTCCAAATACCTTGATCAATCTTGCGGTCCAAAACCCATGACTAGGGTTGACATCAATGACAACAACCAATCTTCTAACAATCTCCCCCTTTGTCATTGATGGAAACACTCATGATCCCCCTATGATCATGATCCCAATTTCTCTCTCCCTTTGACATCAATGGAAAAGGGTATGGCTTCTCCCCCTGAGTTTAATGGTAAAAGGTAACCTTCTTCTTTGAGGCTACTCCCCCTAAACATGTGGCACTCAATAATACTTCATCCTTATTTTTGGTCTTTGGGACTTTTTATTCCTTGGAACCCTTTTGTGTGGATTTTGTCTTCTCTCTCTTCTTCATGTCTAGGATGTATATGTTGTTTAGTCTTCTTATTGCAGTTGCAACCAATCTTCCTGAGTTATTTCTCTGATTTTACATTTTCGGGAGTCAAACGTAAGAGTGTATCCTTGATCACATATTTTGCTGACACTAAGGAGATTATGCTTCAAATCTTCAACCAATAGGAATTTTCCGGCTTTTACATTTTCACTTCCAATCTTTATAGTTCCTTTTCCAAGTATTTTGGTAGATGATTCATCTCCAAATGCAACATTTCCACCCTTTCTCTTCAAGCTGACAAATTTTCTTTGATCTTAGGTCATATGAGATGAGCACCCACTGTCTATGAACCATTCATATTCTTCTTTGCATTCTTTAGCGACTAATGCTATTCAACAATTTTCATTGTGTGGTATTTCTTTCCTTTTCCATGCTATAGTTGGTATGCAGACATTTGGCATATGATTATCTTCCTTCATCTCTCTACAATATCGTGCTTTGTGACCAAGATTATTGCACTTGTAACATACAATATTTTGATCCATTAATGGGTAAAATGGATTATAATTTCTTTTGAAAGGTCTACGAACATTTTCAAATCTACTATTTTCACCATTCATGTAGATTGCATAGTTATTCCTTTCATTGATTCTACAATTGATTTCCTTGTGTCCAAAATTTCCACAAGTATAACAATGTCCAAGAAAGAAATTTTGATACCTGGGCATAAGTGATCTTCTTTGTGGTGTTGTCCATCTGGGTTCACGATCTATTCTTCTGTAGTTTCCTTCATAATGATTTCTTTCATACCTGATGGGAGAGGATCTTATTGATGTCTCATTCATTCTGAATTCTATTTTTCTATCTTCTTGTTCAACTTGTTCTAGAGTGTTGGTTTCATCATTTTCAAATTCCTTCTCTTGTTTTGTTGTTTTCAAACTGTCATTGTATCCTTGTCCTGTCTTGTCATTTGGAGATCTTTGACTGCTAAGGATCTCATCAAAATTTTCAGTGCTTTTTTTGAACTTCTTCAACTTTTTTGTTGTCAATAGTAGCTCCCCTTTTGTTTGATTCAATTCTTCTTTCAATTTCTCATAATCTTCTAATTGTTCCTTCAAGCTATTAATGGTCTTTTCAAGCTTGTAATTCTCTTCTTCAGAACTACGCAATTCACTTTTTAGTATTATGTTTGTGTTTCTAAGCTTGCTATTTTCAGTTTCAACATGCTTCATCTTTTCAAGATTTTCATCTTCATGTTCACTCTCTACGTTGTTTTTGTATCCCCAAAAGGAATCAAGGTTGGTTTCTTCATCTGAATCTTCTTCACAAATGATTTATTCTTCTTTAGAATTCTTATGATCATCATCTCAGGTTTCTTGGGTTATGAAGAGGACTTCTCCTCCATCATTATCTTATTCATCACTCTCATCTCAGGAGATGTCATCATCCTTGGAGTAGAAGCTCTTTTTATTGTTGAGACTTCTCTTTTTATAGTAACAGTTTTCAACAATATGTCCTATTCTACCACAACTAAATCATTTGAGAGGAGACTTACCTTTGTATCTTCCACTTCCTTTCTCGAACCTTCTTACAATTTTTTTTATTTCTTCATCAAGGTCATTATCCTTGTCTTTTGTCTTCTTTATGGATTTAAAGGTTGCTTCATTGTTTATCTGGTCACTTTTTGTACATGTTCTCATTTCATATTCCATAAGAGTCCCATGTAATTCATCCATTGTCATTTTGGTCAAGTCCCTAGTTTCTTCAATGGAGGAGACCTTAGCATCACACTTCAAGAGAAGTGATCTCAACACTTTTTGTACAACCAACGATTCATCGAGATCTTCACCTAATCCTCTAATAGCATTAACAACTTCATCAAATCTAAGAATATAGGTTTCAATATCCTCCTTTTCATTCATCTTCAAATTTTCAAATTCCACTCTATGTTATTGAAGCCTGGCCTGCTTAACTTTTGGATCACCTTCATAGATATTTTTGAGTTTGTCCCATACCTCTTTAGAAGTGCTCCATCCCATCACTTTGCTAGCAATGCTTGGTGCCAATGCTGCTAGAATAACATGTCTGGATTTTGAATTACAACTCATAAGCTTCTTCTCATTTGGATCAGTTGGAGCACTATTTGGGATTACATAGCCATTTACAACTGAGTACCAAATGTCTACTCCCAAAGACGTTAGGTAATTTTTCACTCTATCACTCTAGTATGCATAATTTATTCCATCAAATTTTTGAATCCCATTTGAAATGTGCTCATGGTCATCCACCTCTGCTCAACATTTTCCTTCCAGTGGTTAAACTGTTATGAAGGAAACCTACTCTGATACCAATTGTTGATACTGAGAGGGGGGTGAATCAATATCAAGTAAAATTTAAAAACTTTTTCAACTTATACTTAAACCATTCGACTATATCCAATGAGCAATGAACAATAGTATAAGAGTTACACCAATACACCACAATACACCATGCACAATATATGAGAAATAATCAA
>JZKD02S1322542.1:313669-326594 GCA_000966675.3 Picea glauca | reverse complement strand
TATATATATATATATATATATATATATATATATATATACAGTTTCAAGTTTTACAATGCCAATGATTTGTACATGATGATGTCTGTGATGTGTTTTAATTTACATGTAATGTACATTTTTGCTTTCCTTGAATCTTATATGTGGAAAAGATATCGATCCATGATATAATTAGCTAATGAACCAAAAACACTATTAAGTTCTCTTGGAATGTGTCTATATTCAATTTGATTGAACATTCGTTCAAGATGGCGAACTTGTAAGTGTAGACGTAGCAGGATAGGAATACAGATAGTGTAGATACGATTGAGTTGATAAACCACGAGTTGGGAGTCTATGTAAATAATGATACAAGAGATACCTAGAGAGGAGGCTTGGGTCAACAGTCCGATGAAAACATGATATTCTGCCATATTGTTGGTTGTTGGTCCTAAGAAGATACCTCCTGAACTCACCACCTCGTCAAACTGGTAAATAACCCATGTTGCCGAAGCAATATTCTGGGTATGTCGGCTAGCGCCATCCGCAAACCAAAAAAGATAGGAACGCAAGACATCATCTGCGCATGAAAACACATGCACAGTCATGAGTGGCAATGATAAAGACTTGAGCACGCGAAAGAAATAGACACACCAAACTAAAATACAGTAATGTACAAAGTACAAATGCTAGGTGATCTAGGCATAGTACTTTTTAAGGTAAAGCCCGTTTCGGGGCTCTCCCAGAGAAATTCCATCATGGTCAACTAATTCGTAGGCACCTCTGTGTAGAACACGTTGAGAAGCATCATCCCATGAGCATCAAATGACCATTGAGCAGCATCATCCCAGATGAAAGGGACATCCTTTTGCAGTAACCGCATAAATCCTTTAGTGATCTCGACATAGTTGCAGATGAAACGGTGAAGAAAGTTTTCTTTGCCTTGCAAAATTTGGAGTTGGGTTGAATTGGTGGGTGGGGGTAAGGCTACGATGGCCTTGATTTTTAAGGGATCCACCCTGATCCCATATTTGGAGACAATGAAACCAAGGAGTCGATTAGATTCGATAGCGAAAATGCATTTGTATGGGTTCAGATGAATACGATAGAATCGACATCGCAGAAAAATTTCCCACAAGTGATCGATGTGATCGGATCGACTGGATGAATGGGAAGGTAGATCGTCGAGGTAAGGTTCCACGATATGCTTGATGTCGTGGAAAGCGTACGACATGGCTCGCTGGAAAGTAGCACCAGCATTTTTAAGGCCAAAAGGTAGCTTTCGGTAGGAAAAAGTACCCCAAGGGAAGATGAAGGTTGTCTTATGTTGATCGACAGGTAAGATTTAAATCTGGTTATATCCAGAAAAGCCATCCATGAAAGAGAAGATTACTCTCCCTGCACAATTATCGATGATTTGATCGATAAAGGGCGTAGGGTAGTTGTCCTTGGGACAAGCTTTGTTGAGATCTCGATAGTCAACACAAACACGGATGGTCCCTTGTTTCTTAGCAACCAGAACAAGGATGGAGACCCATTCGGTGAAAGGGATGGGATAGATGAAGCAAGATTTTAGAAGTTTTTCAACTTCTTCCTTTATAGCTGCGATTTTATTGGGATGAATCGGGTGGAGCTTTTGTCGAACTGGTTTCGCATCAGGGTAGGTTTTAATTTCGTGTACGACTATTGAAGGGTCGATCCCTGGCATTTCCTCGTAACTCCATGCGAATACATCACGGAATTCCTTGAATAAAGCGGTGTAAGAAACCACTTCATCGGGTGTGCAATTAGGGCCAAGGTTGATGTTTTCCATGATACCTTCTTTGATTGAAATGTCAATCGTGATCGTAGTAGATATGTTACCCATGTTCCCCTCGGGGAGAGTATCTTGTGTGAGGATAGGAGATTGCGTAGCATCGGTAACATTGGGAGGGAAGACAGAGCATATGTCTTGGTGAATTCCTTCCAAAGGCAGAAGAAAAGAGGATCGATGGTGGTTGTTATCCCAAGGAAGATCGTCAATGCTCAGCATTTCCATAATAGATTCGTCCGAAGGAAAATTTTTGGAAATGTAGTCAATGGAAAACGACAGGGAATCCAACCATGAGGGCATCGAGTAAGCATCGGGTGCCAATGAATGTGAAGTATTCGAAGAGGGAGAAGCATATTGAATAGCTATGTATGTGGCCTTGGCTGGGCTCAGTGGCATAATGTCACCGAGCACATCGAATTCCAAAGGACTAGGCACAATCCAAGGATCAGATGATTCCAAGGATTGATAAGGCATAGTCGAAATCATATTGACGGCGGAAATATGATGTGCGGTAGGTGGAAGTGGTGTAGGGAAGGTACCCATGAGGCTAGAATCTTTCAATAAGCCAACACCAACGCTTTCATACATAACCGGGTGGTATCCCAAAAAGGGAATGTTGTTGGTAGCAGGGATGTGAGCGTCGGGTGTGAAGAAATCAAGTTGATCGATGGTAACAATTTTGTCTTGATGGTGGAATTGTACACATCGAAACACCGACGAGGTGATGGCAGTCATAGCATAGAACCAACTTCTTCAAGGGGAGCATCAACCACCTCGACGTCAACGGTAACAATTTTTCCGCCCAACTAAACGGATAAGGATTGTAATAATCCGTGAGGATAAAAACCTCATCCGTCGAAGGCGCGTAACATGGTAGTGGATTTTTTGAGGGAAGGTGATTTCAATCCTTTCCAACAGGCTAGAGACATGACATAGGTAGAGGCTCCCTCATCTAGGATAGTCCGGTGGATTTGTTGATTGTGAACAACAACATCGATTTGGAAGGCTAGCTGGTGGGAGAGTCGTGGTTGATGATCATCCAGGCTAAACGTGAGGTTGTTTGATGACTCATGATCAAAAGCGTTGATAGCGCCTAAGAGTTTTCTACGTTGTCTAGGGCAGTGTTGTAGAACTTCCAAGGCGGACATGGCACATGGGGCTTGGGCCAAATCTTCTACAATGTTGTAGTTTTGGGCAGCCCGTGAATTAGGATTGAAGGTAGATTTTTGGATGGTTCTCTTAGGAGGGCGTAAGATAGAGTCGAACGAAGGTTTCTCAATCTGGAGTGGACTGGATGGAGGGTTCACAGATGGAGGATTAACAGAGGATGGTAACAGGTCTGGTGAAAAACCATTAGCAGTCTTTGGTTTATCAGGTTTAACTGGCATGTGATATGTCGCAGAGTGAGTGGTTAGATTAACTCCATTAAACATGTAAATGTGGGCGCTTGTCAAGGCCTTATCATGGGGTTGATTGGAACTACCCTCCGGTGTGGGGGTTTGTGAAACCAAAGATTGTTGTTGTGGAAAAGGTTGAGTGAGCACAGTGGATTGTGAATTTCCTTTGAAAAGTTTGGCCACATCATCGCGATGCGGACAGTCTCGAGTGTAGTGATCATCACCACAAATGAGACATGGGAATTTTGGTTTTGGTTGTGGTTGTTTTCCAGTAGCAGGGGTTTGTGGTTGGGTTTTGGGTTGTTCATTGTTATTGTTCTTCTTTGGTTTGTTTCTCGTTTTCTTCTTTCCCCCAAGTTGTTGTGGAGGTGTTTATTGGACCGTGTTCACATCAGAGACTTGAGTTTGAGGGGGGGTAGAGGAGAGTGCAGTCGAATTGGGAGAAGCCGTCGAAGTGGGCCGTTGAATTGTTCCAGTAGACTGGGTAGTAGATTGGGTTTTGACGGAACCAATAACTCCATCTGCATGTGAAGCAGTCGATGGTTTGGATGGATCATTAGTGGCACGGGTAGCATTTGGTATCAACTCGTACAGAGTATCGGATTGTGAATATACTAAGTCTAAGTACTGAGCTCGGGCAATGGCTTCTTCCTCAGTGGCTACACCACCCATGGAAACGTCACAAGCAAACTGGGGTAACAACGATTTAGTGAACCATTCTGCTAACAATTGGTCAGGAATGACCGCTTTGATTAGCCTTCGTCATCGTCTCCATTCAAGGATATGATCAAAGTTATGTACAGACATTGTCTGACGAAGGGAGGTTAATAGTTCAGTACCCGTCTCATACCGAATGGGTAGTTGGAAGTGTGTGAGGAAGTACATGGTGAGGAAGTTGAAATCATGAAAAGATGCGCGTGGTAATTCAATATACCATTTCGCTACGAAACCCATGATTGTTCATTGGAAAAGACGCAACCGAATCGAATCGTCCATGAGGGAGTTGGATGAACACCACAAATGTAAAGTCATCACATGGTTGTTCGGGTCTTCTCCGGACTTTTGGTCGAATTTTGGGATATCAGAAGGAAGTTTAGCTGGAATAGCTGGCCAAACCGGAGAATGATAAATAGGATCATTCATTAACCGAGATAAGTCTGGAAGGTCTAGGGTAGCTAGAAAGGGTAGTTGTCGGTTAACCTATGGGTAATGCTAGTGTGGGAGAGGGATTTGTCCTCTTATGGGAGGATGCCCCCCAGCTTGAGGTAGAGTTCCCAGGATTTGAGAACCAGACGTAAAAGACTGATTAGTACCGCTGAGCGGATTAGGACCACCAAGACCGGTCCCTCCGAGTTGTTGGTTAGGTATGGAACTTATCGGTATGACTTGGGTAGTAGTTTGGGCAGTGGTGGTAGTGGAAGCATTCAGTGCCTTGAATCCAAACGGGAGTGTAGGTCTTGGTGTTAGGGGTGTGCCAATCAGAGCTTGATTAACCACTGCATTATCGGCGGGGATAGTCGGAATGTGTGGGACCATTGTAGAATGGGCCATCTGGAGGGGAATAGTAGACCTTGGGCCAATGGACAGTATGTTCAGACCAACGAGTGGTGTGGCTGTAAAAGTGGTGGTATCGGTAAAGTGATTTGGAGGTACAATGTAGGAGAAAGGTACGTCGACACCTTCTCCAGTTCCATAGAGATCTCGCACCAAGCGTGGTGGACTTCGAACGATGTCTGCAGTCCAAAAAGGGTCATCGACTAAAGGGTTTTGAGAAGATCCAGCCAGAATGTCAGAAGGATTGACGAAAACAAATTCTCTAGTGGGATTCAGGTGGAGGATATGTCATTCATATCCCTTCGGGATGCAATAAGCTTCTGGAGATTCTGAAACAATTCGAAAAATTCTCCAAGGGAGTGGGAACTTCTTCCTGGGAAGTTGTAGTATTTTGAACCTCTCTCTATTGAGGATATTCCTCCGTGGAATGAGGGGGTAAAGGGGTGTTTCCTTTCATATTTTCTGGAGGAAGTCCCTGTAACCTCCGCGAATGGCGTGGAGGGTCGATGTTGGTGAAAAAGAGTCGGTGAAAGAAATCTATGGCCAACTAATGAAAAGAAACAACACATGCTAAAAAATATAATAATCAAAACCAAGCAAACATGACCTTATTTTGATGACCATACTAGTTGGTGATGAAATCCAACGTCGTGTGATCAAGTCCAGAAGGGGCGTGGATAGGGTGGAACAGTTACAAGGGCGACCTGCTTAATGGACTTACGCCTTGGTGCAAGCTTCCACGCAGTAATTGTGGATTTACCCTCCAAGGAGCCCGAGTGAGTTTGACCAATGTCTGCTCGAGGTACAGTGAGACTTCCCGTCACCGTCACCTTGTGTAAGACCCTAAATATTATGGCCACTAAGGTTACCAATTCGCAGTCAGCCCCTCGGCGGGAACAATCGACATTCCAATCCGAACGTACGGGCAGGGTATCGAGCCCGAAATCAAATAAAAGGATTCCACGCAGTAATTGTGGATTTACCTCGAAGTGATCCCCATAATATAATCTGATCACCACAATCAGTTAAACCACAGAGGGTTAGTCCCCGTAGCTCACCCGAATGCGACCTCGTGTGTAACCCTTGTGTGAGAGGGGGATCCCAGGCAGACTTATACGATGATTGGATTTGACTCTCCCTAACTCAGGATGATAATGTTTGTTTTGGAAACTTTGGAGAGTTATTCTCACAACCCTAATCCAAAGTACTAATCCTAGTCTACTGTTGGTGGAGGATCCTAGAAAAGAAAAAATTCTAGATAATTTTTAATTAGAGTTGATTTTATGGTTGTTCTTTACGCAAAAGGGGTGCATGGAAGTGAAATGGATGGAATTATGACTCAGTGCCAAAAATGCATCAAATATGATAAGCAGTCATTTCTTTTTTATGAACATCTATCTAAGGGAGAGAGAGAGTTATTTTCACTAATCAAGCACAAACAAGGAGTGTCCTCAAACAATTCTTCTTCTCACTCAAATCCTGATGTGACGCTAAAACTTTTAGATGCCTTCTAACATGCACAATCAAACACAAATATGCCTTTTATTTTTTGCATATCAATAATGATCAATTCAACACAATGCTCGTCTTGCTAATTATCTTCTATACGAATGAAAATCAAACTAGCACAAGCAAAAGTCATACAAACAATACACCCTTTCGTTGCAATCAAAACGAAAAGCAAAAGAAAAGAAACAATCACAGAGAAAACAAACTTCACACCCAAAAGAAAGAGTTGAAGAACAATTATCTTGACTAAAATCAAGATGAAGAGGTTTGTAGGCCTTTGATGACCTTCACCAGGGTTTTGTTCAGTTGATGAGGAGAGAAAAATAATGCATGGGTTTCAAAACTTCACTCAACAAAAAAACTCAAAGTCAATAGTGAAGAAGGATACAAAATCCAAACAGTAAGATGTTTATTCTTCAAGAAAAGGACAGATGCCAAGGCTGGAAGAGAAGGAGCACTGACTAACAAGGTTTTTCAGCAGGAGAGACACAGAGAAAAACCCAGAAAAATGCAGTTCTAGAAGGTTTGTTGGCAAAAAATAGGTTGGCGCTCTATTTCCAAAGGAAAGGAGCATTATAGAACTCTGTGTAAGGCTGTGAGGGAGTGTTGGGACTCTATTAACACTGGGACAGGGGCGCCAGGTTCAAAAACTCCCAAAAATGTCGAAAAATTCCAAAAATTGCAATTTAAACTCGACAACTATGCTAAGTATGATGGGATAAGGAGACAATAAGCTCATGAAACCAATCAAAAGAGGATTGAACCAGCTCTAAAACAATCAAGGGGTAGAACAAGTTCAATGAGGATAAATCAAAAGAAGATTTTTCGATTTGAGGCTATCTCCCCAGTGGAGTCACCAGTTTCTGTTGTAGGAAAATCTCCCTGCGGACAGGTAGATTGCCTCAAAGAGAATGACCCTAACTCTAAGACAAAAAATGCTTAACGTGGACACCGACTTCCTTTCAAATCTATCCAAACTAACATATGAGAAAGGAAGATAACACAAGTACCTCTTTATCGACGTTTTTCCCTCCACGCTCTTAGTTTCTCTTCGATCCTTTGCTCCTCGCTGGATCCTATGGACAAAACAAGATACAACCACTTCCTATTCTATTGATATTAGCTTGAAAACATATTTATCTATCAACGATAATTCCATGTAACATCAGACACAAACTAGAAAGAAACAGGCCAAGCGTGTCATATTAATGAGAATAACGACAGCAGTGCTTACAATCGTAGATGCAAATGCGACAGCTTCATCAAGTCCCCTTCGTCTAACCATTGCCTAAAAGATCCAGAATTTGGATAACAGTAGTTTCACTGATCACTCTCCTTTGGATGACTGTGTGTTTCCTACAAGATCATAGGTTTCATGCTTGCAGTTTCCCCTCCCTCCACCATCTTAGAGCTTGTTTATATAGGTTAAAAGGAGCTTAACCTCTTGAGTTATCTTTAGAACAAGTTGGGAACTTTCTCCTCAGATCAGGGATCTCTTGATGAAACCAAGAATTCGAATACAATTGCCTTCTAATCTTGAAAGATCCGCTCCTTATTCTCCTCAACGGGCCAACTACTGCCTCAGATTAGGCAGCGCTCCCTTAGAAGGGGCATTAGAGCACTGGAGTTCTTCTTGATAAGCTTAGGGGAAGCACCAATGCCCTCAAGGTGAGTACCGCTCCTTCAGAAGGGGCAGGGGAGCGTTATAACACTCCCTGATGCCTTGTAGGGGAGCGCCAGCGCTCCTAAGGCAGATATAGGGGAGTGCTCCCCCTCAAAACCTTTGTTTCAAAGCCCTCTTCAGATGTTAAGAGTTCCCTGTCTTCAATTAAGCAACTCTTCTACTTCAAATCAGGTAGATGAGATGTTTTAAGTGTCTCCTTAGTGTCGTCGGCATGGAATTATGCTCGAACATCACTTATGACCAACTTGCGACACTTCCGAAAGTTGTAAGGAAGATGCGACACTTACGACAATTGAGAGGAAGATGCGACACTTATCCATTCGAGTAATTTTGACGTGTAACACCTTATATCACTTTTTCTATCAGTATCGCAGGAGTCCTGCCCTGAACCCCACTCACCATCTCTTCCTCGACTATGAGGGTCTTCCGGACTACATCATGCAATGTCTGAGGCATTAGGATGTCCACTTTCACATGATTTTTAATGTTAAGGTCGAACAAAATCTTGTTGACCTTGAGCTTCTCAGAGTTCAGATGTGAAACATACCTAAGTGGCTCCATGAATTGGGCATGATACTCGGGCACCATACGACCACCCTATTGCAAGGTGTTGAACTCATTGAGATGGTGCTCAATGAATTCCTCTGACAAACACCTCTCTTGGAAATGTTCCTCAAATATTTCCCATGACACTTCTTCGATGACCATGTTCAGTTGAGGTAGGAGTATCTTCCACCATATAAGAGAACTCCCCTTCAACTAAAAGATCGCCATGTATAATTTCATTTTGGAGGCGTAGTCACGAAATGTGAAGACCTTTCCATGTTCTCCAACCATGCCTTGGCGGATGCGTCTTCCATGGCACCCAAGAACTCAGGGAATTTGACCTTCTTGAGTTCTTTGTGAACATTACCATTACCCTCTAGTGCACATTGTGGAGCCTTAAGGGGTACAGGAGCCCTGGCTTCATCTCTATCTAGTTGGTTAATCAAGGCCTCTAACATCCTCTAAAAGGAACTCATCAACACAACCAAATCCCCCACAACAATCTTATCTTGTCCATTGATTTTCTCTTCTCCTTGGGGGTTAGAACCCTCTGGTGTGGACACTATTGGAGTCATCACACCTCCTCCCCTAGCACCATGTCATCTCCCTCCATGGTTTCCTCTAAGCATGATTTCCTGCAGGAACATAAATCAATTTAATTAGCGATAAATTATCAATCAAGTGTTTTAATAAACTGGAAGGCCTAATGATCCTAATCCATGGGGTTGAACCCGCTCTGATACCATATGTAACAACCCCTCCATTACAACTAGTAAAGAAAAGAAAAAAAAGTATTTTTTGTAAGTAATTAGGAAATTAACATCAAAAATGAAATTCGTAGCAGTGCATAATCTATGACATCATAAGTAAAAGAATTACAAGATACTCTTCATTGTAATCAATAACGACGTAACCAACATATCAAAATAAATTATGGCGATGGAGAAACAAAAATAGCAATGCAACTCAACACATCACAATCAACTTAAAGCAATTTATAAACAATGCTCAACCAGATACTAAATATTAAAATGAATACCTGCCCAACCTACCCTGCAAGGTTAGGACCTCCATGACACATAATCAACGCTCAAGCCAAATATTCATCCAATAGATTTAGACCATTTAAGGTCTTAGGGCTAGCGACCATTCTGAGGAACAGAGAGGTTTGTACATCCTACTAACACAATTAAGCCAGAAACCAACTAGCTCAACCAATCAACATAACTACCTTTCATGGCGCAAGAGAATTTAATTACTAAATCAATCATATCAAAACATAATTTAATGTGCGAGTGTAATCAACCTTATTTTATTTTCATGGCGCAAGGGAAAACATCTATTTTATTTCAAGGTGCATTATTAATCTATTATTGAATTCAATAATAAATCAACATTATTTTCAAGTTGCACATGTGATCTAGTTACCGAATTAAATGTAAATCAACATCATTCAATGCGCACAATAAATCTAAGGCATAATCATTTATGCATCATCGTTAGTCCATAGTCCATGAAATCTAAACACCTAATTCATCAGCATAATCCAAGGCGCAAGGGAATTCGTTCACTCAATCATGTATTCATTAACATTTTAGTGGTGCAAGAAGTAACTACACACATGACCATTCATACATATCATGACACAAAATAATTATCAATTAAATTTTGATGGTGAAAATAGTAACCAGACACATGACCATCCATACATAGCTATTATATCATGGCGCAAAATAAATATCAATTCAATTTTGATGGCGCAAATACTAACTATAGACATATTAATTAAATTGATGGAGATTCTCCTATGAAACCTTCAGGCCATAGTCCAACTACAATTTACTGTGTACAAGAAACAAGTTCTATGCCGCACCATTAGGGGTGATCTAGAAATTTATTCCCTTATCATTCTAAGGGCTTGACAGTAAGGAACTAACCCCAAAGGATATATTCCAAGACTTAATTTCTTTTCTTAAGAACTAATAGGTAGAGAAAACTTCTCAAGCAAGACATACCATTCAAGTTATCTTTCTTTACACATCTCCTCTAGTGATTTAAATTCAACTTCAAGTCAGTGTTTGAACTCTCAATACTTATCACAACAACAATTTTCAACTCTTCCTCCACTCGAGATGGTTCCTTCTAAAATTTCAGTTGAGGCATAACGCTTGTCTAAAATCTTGATTAATTTCCACTCTCTAGTTCCACAAGGTAACTCAACCTATCGATAGTGTCTTGTAGAAACGAACTTGTGATGTCTTTAACTTCTTATAAATTTTTAATCTTGCACAAGCCCCCCAAACATCGTCAGTCGGAATTTGTATTGCAAGGATTTTTCATTTAAAAAATTTATAAAAACACAAGGCTAACAACTGGAAGAAAAAACAATGTTTCTAGCATAATTGACTTGTAATTCGAAACTTCTATTATGAAATTGGATTTACCTAACAATTTTTAACAAACCATAGATCATCATTCTCAAGATCCAATCATAACCCCAAGTCTTTGTAACAGGCCAAATAAACTCCATAGTACGCACAGAATACAAAGAACACAAATCAATCTTTCTTATTATCAAAAACGGATGCGGATACATTATGTATAAGCAAAGGTGAACAGTTTATGGATAGTTACAGTTATGGGCGGATATAGTTACAGACATTTAAACTGTCGAATTAAATTAAACCGTCGGATTAGTTATTAGTTAACATTCCCTCCTTAATACGAAGGGATATTTGTCATCCCAAGCATCATTCAAAAATTTTCAAATTTCTCTCGACCCAAGCTTTAGTAAAGATATCCGCAATTTTCTCTGAAGTGGAACAATGATTGAGATGAATGGTTTTAGCCTCAACATGATGTCGAATCAAATGATATTTGGTGTTGATATGTTTGGTTTGATCATGGAATTTAAGATTTTTGGCCAATTGTATTGCAGAAGTATTGTCAACAAAGAGAGGCGTTGAAGTCACTTGTTTCTCCTGCAAGTCTTCAAGAATTTTCCGAAGCCAAATGATTTCTTTTGCGGCTTGAGCTGCTGCAACGTATTCGGCTTTAGTTGTAGAATCAACAGGAACTGATTGTTTTCGTGATCTCCAACTGATGGTTGCTGATCCAAGATTCATCAAATAACCTGAAGTAGACACCCCATGCTCTTTATCTCCGTCAAAGTCAGAATCTGAATAACCAATGAGATGGAAGTCTGAAACTTTAGAATATTTGATGCCATATGAATGAGTTCCTTTTAAATATTTGAGCACTTGTTTTGCTGCTGTCCAATGACCTTCACAGGGCTGATGCATAAACCTTGAAAGTATTTCTACAACAAAAGTTATGTCAGGACGAGTAGTAGTAAGATAAATTAAACTTCCAACAAGTTGTCTGTACTTTGTTGGATCTTCAAATGCACTACCTTCATTTGAATTAAGCTTTAGATTCTGCTCCATTGGATTAGAAACAGGATTACAATCCTTCATATCAAATTTTCTCAATAGTTCTCCAATATATTTCTTCTGAGAAATAAAAATGTTCTTCTGTTTTTGATCTACTTCAATCCCTAGATAATAATGTAGTAATCCCAAATTTGTCATATCAAAGACCTTCTACAACTCCTTTTTAATAGATGCTATATACTCATCATTATTTCCTGTGATAAGCAAATCATCTACATAGACAACTAGATATACAACCGATCTTCCAACTTTCTTAACAAATAAAGTTGCATCATCTAGATTGAAATGCTTATAATTCAACTTGAGAAGATGTTCAGTTAACTTTTCATACCAAGCATGAGGTGCTTGTTTTAAACCATACAATGATATTATCAATTTGCACACTTTATGTTCTTTTCCTTTAATAGAAAAACCCTCTGGTTGCAACATATAAACATCTTCTTTTAAATCTCCATTTAAGAAAGTAGTTTTTACATCCATGTGATGTATTTTCCATCCTTTTGAAGCTGGAAGAGAAAATAAGGTTCTAATAGTTCCCCATTTCATTGTAGGAGCAAATGTTTATGTATAATCAATACCTTCTTTTTGTGCATACCCCTTTTCTACAAGTCTTTCTTTGTTCTTATCAAGAGAACCATCGGCTTTATATTTACTTTTATAAATCTACTTACTACCAATTGGTTTGATTCCAATAGGAGGATCCACCAACCTCCAAGTGCCATTTTTAATAAGAGCATCATAATCTTTTTGCATTGCATCTTTCCATTCATTACAACTAGTGGCTTCTTCAAAAGTAGTAGGTTCATTAACAGCAGAAAAGTTCAACTCAAATTCATCAAACCTTTTTGGCATTGTCTTGGTTCGTGTTGATCTGTGTATTGATTGTTGCAATGTTTGCTCAGTTTCAAGAGTGTTTGAAATAGGTTCTTCATGACCATTATTATCCTCCAATTTTTCCTCAGTAGGAACATTATTATCAACCAATTGTTCTTCT
>JZKD02S1322542.1:302603-313619 GCA_000966675.3 Picea glauca | reverse complement strand
CAGACAACGATTGCGAATATAAACGGCACAAAGTACTGCTTCTCCCCAAAACATCAACCTGACATTCTAAAAAAACATCATTGACCTTACCATATTAAGCAAAGTTCTGTTCATGTGCTCTGCTACACCGTTCTGTTGTGGAGTATAAGGGACGGTGGTCTGATGTTTAATCCCATTACTTTGTAAGTACTTTTCAAATTCATTAGAGGTGTATTCACCACCATTATCTGATCATAGAGTGCCAATATTAAGTTGAGTTTCATTTGTAATCCATAAATGAAAATTCTTAAAAGTTGCAAAAACCTGAGATTTCTCTTTCAACAGATAAACCCAACACATCCTGGTGTAGTCATCAATAAAAGTCATCAGATATTTATTACCATTTGCAGATTGAACAGGCATGGGCCCACATAAATCAGAGTGTATGAGACCTAACTTTCTGGAAGCTCAGGAAGTAGGTCCATAAAAAGGTTGTTTACAATGCTTGCCTAAAATACAAGCATTACATGGAGAAAGCTTTCTTGGAATAGTAGGAAGCCCTTGAATACCTTGTTGTTTCATAATCTTGATACTTTCATAATTAATACGACCAAATCGAGCATGCCACAATAAGCTCGAAGACAAAGTATCACTATGCTAAGCCAAAAGCGCTGAATTAGATTGAAAAGAGGATGTCCCTTTCAATTTTAAAAGTTTGTCTTCTTCAACACCAGTCATAACAATCGCCTGATCAGATGATTTTCTTATTTCAATTATACCATCAAACATATGTATAGAATATCCTTGTTGCCTAATATGTATGAGAGAAATCAAATTTCTATTTAATTGAGGAATGTAAAGAACATCATGCAAAATATAATCATCAAGTCCTGGTAGGTGAAGTCGAATAGATCCAATTCCTGAAGGCTTTAACTGGGACTTATCAGCGAAATAAACTATTCCATCAATGTGATTACTGAATGTATCAAAAAAATCTCTCCTGAAGGTCATATGGCAAGTGGCTCGAGTATCTAAAATCCAAGTGTCTTCCCAAGAAGCAAAAGAAGTCCTAAAAACTTCATTTCTACTAAGATTACAATGTGCAACAATATAGTTGGCAGATTCAGGTGGTTTTCCTTTGTCTGGAGGTTGTTGCTCTTTCTTCTCATTAATTCTATCCCAAGGAGTGCGGCAATGAGAAGAGGTATGACCCAATTTACCACACCTATAACACTTAAGAGATTGTTTATCATTCTGAAAATGTTTTTTCTGTCTATCATCTTGTTGTCTGTCTCCTTGATGATAATGACCCCCCCTACCTCTAAATGGTCTTCTACCATGACCTCTATGACTATTGTCAAATCTAGAAGACTCTCCTCTAGGTTTCTGCTCTTTTTGTGCAAGACACAAAGTCTCAACTGTGGAAGTGGAAAAAGATTCCTTCTTCCCAAAAGATTTCTCTCTTTCGACAATTTTGTCTACAAGAGTATCAAAAGTCATGGCCTTTATCTGTCCACTAGCTTGGAGAGATTCTAAGTAATGTGAATAGGTAGGATATAAAGCTTTAATAAATGTTGTGAGTTGTAAATCAACTTTGACACCAGTTGAGTCAATATCATGAAAAAGAGCTCTAATTTCGGAAGCTAACTTCATGGGATTATTATCTTTCAGTTCTAGATTAAACAACTTTATCAACAATTGTATAATTTCCAGCTCTGAATGGGAGTCATAAAGATCTTTTAATTTCTCTAATGCTTTAAACGCTGTGGTGTGGAAAGAATACGTCTGCTTACCTCTTCAGTGACTGAGGCAAAAATTAAAGCATGTGCCTTTTTATCTTTACTCTTCCAAATTACAAGTTGTTTGGCATCTGTAGGTTGCTTTGGGTCATTGTCATCCTTGACTTCACAAATTTCCTTCCATAAATCATTAAAAATAAGAGTATTTTTAATTTTTTGAAACCATTATTGGTAATTTTCTTGACCGGAAAGCACTACTCCCACAATTGATACTAATGAATGCATTGTAAACTAATCTCTGTAAATGAAATTCCACTTGCACAAGAATAAAAAAATATCTCACAACACCTTCGACATTGGCTGCTCTATAGACTGCTCACAACAACTCCTGTACACCAGCCCAATGACTGGATGCTAGAGGACCTTCGGGTACTCGTTGTCCATGCACTGCAACTACACAGTCAGCTTTAATCGGTGTGTTGGACATACGTCGGGTTCAAGCTCGGGACCCTTCTACACTTTTCTACGCAAAATTTTCGATCCTACTCCAGCGATTTGTGACCGGGTTTTCAACTCGTGGCTCCTCTCGAATCTGGAGCTGCTTCTCCTCTCAAATGGCTCCTCTCAAATTTAGAGCTGCTTCGCCAATGCTTCACGCGCACTCGCTGTTCCTCTCACGCAGACATACAAAATAGCACGGAGTTTTTAAAAGTGGCTCTGATACCACTGTAACAGGCCAAATAAACTCCACTGTACGCACAAAATACAGAGAACACAAATCAATCTATCTTATTATCAAAAACGGATGCGTATACATTATGTATAAGCGGAGGCGGACAGTTTATGGACAGTTACAGTTAGGGGCGGATATAGTTACAGACAGTTAAACTGCCGGATTAAATTAAACGGCCGGATTAGTTATTAGTTAACAGTCTTAAGGTAAGGTCCACATATAAAATCGCCAGGGAAGGCGCATTCAGATGGTTGTAGAAAACAAAAATATGGAAGAAGAAATCGACAAGGGAAGAATGCGAAGGAGGGCACACTTGGCATACCCGAATTCTTCCCATACTGAGCGAGCAGAGAAAGACGGTGCACTAGGAAACCCAATATCAGTCTAGGGAAGGAGTAAAGGAGGGCGCAAACACTAGCCCGAATTTCTTCCAATGGATGAAAGTGAGAGGTGCGCAAGTCATCCCAAATCCGTCCTTGTGATGAGCAAGAGGGAGGGTGCAATGTTGGCCACAAATTCGTTTCTAGAGTGAGCAAGGAGTGGGCCCCCTTGGGAGCCTGAATTTACGGCAACGAAGGAGAAAGAGTGTGGGCGCCTTGGCAGCCCCAATCTCTATCAATGAGGGAACCAAGTGTGGGTGCCTTCGCAGCCCGGATTCCTGTCACTGAAGGAGCAAGGTGTGGGCGCCTTGGTAGCCTGAAATTCGGTCAATGAGGGAGCAAAGTGTGGGCGAAAAAGTAAGACAAAAAAAATGTAGAGATAAAAATGCAAAAACGCAGAGGCTCAAGAGTATAAGAACTGGGAAAATTACTCAAGGAAAAATCAGAGGAAGGACCTGGGTAGATACACCCAACGCCTGGACGTTTCTCTTAAGAAAATCGCATAGATAATTAAGGTAAAATCGCCAGGGCAAATTTCTTGGGGAAAAAATAAAAAACAACTTCTCAGAAAATTTAAGCAGGAAAAAGTTGGGTGAATTTTATTGGGCAAATGGAAAGACCATTTGTGATGCGCAGAGAATGTATAATAAAACGTAGACTGGATTTCGATCAAACTTAGAAAATTTAAGAAGGAAGAAGCTGGGCGAATTTTCTTGGGAAACGTAGAGATGAAACAAGTAAAGACACCAGGGGATACTCATTGTTGGTCGAACAGTTGCATAAAGAAAAAGCGCAGAGGTTAAAGGATGGTTTACAATGATGGGCTTAATTTTAGAAAAATGAAGTTAAGAACTGAGAGATTTAAAAAAACGCAGAGAAACAAGTTGTTGGAAAATCATAAGAAATCGAATTGCTTAAGGAAAGAAAAGAACAGGTTTCAAGGAATAGAATGTAAACACAAATCTAAAGCTGGCCAATCATAAGAAAATCAAATTGTTCAAGGAAAAAGAAAGGCGCGGAGGTGTTGGGTAAGTTATAATGCACAAGCCCAAGAAAACACTTATAGAAAAACATAGAGATTACCCCCAAATTGAAAAGGGAAAACAATGAATGAGAAATCAAGATTTAGATGGGTTAAAAATTTTAGACTCGTTAGAATTTCCCTTGTACAACACATAACCATCGAGAAATCTTGCAAGTCCAATATCCGAAATCCATTACCACTTTCAACAGCCAAAACCATCTATACACTAAAAACTTAATACAGTGCAAACTCAAAATGAAAAGATAGGCTTGATGACCATCCTTAGCGACCGGTGTTCCCTTACTTCATCCGTTTTCTAACCATTAAGACTTCATTGGTATCTCCCAACTATTGAGGAAAATATATGAAATGATCTTACTCAAGAATTTTTAGATCTTGCTTGGATAAAGCGAGATAGACGGGAATTTCACCCTATATTTATATCCATAAAAAATAGTATCTTAATTCACAAGTATTGTTTACAAGTCCTTAGACTCGTTTTTTTATAAATAAAAGTTGCTGAAAAATTCATTATTTCTGTAATTTTTTTAACATAACAGATGTTGAAATAAATATAGAGACAGAAGGAAAGACACAAGTCAAAAATCAAAACATATGTGATATAAAGCAATCCTTTATTTCATTTCAATTCATCAAAGAATCGTTCTCTTTACAAAATATCGTGAGGAAGTTTTGGACCAAAGTCAAACTTAGATGTCCCCGATGAAACATACAGAAGGACTTATGACATAAAGTAAAAAATGTAACTTTAAAAGATGGATCAACTTGCCATAGATTGTTGCCCACTTGACTCTGGACAATAGCCTTTGTCAGTCGTGAAATCTAAATCACAAACATATAAGTCTACACACACTATCAAAGAAAGATCAACACCTCTGAAAAACAAGTGTGTGAATGATGTAATTCAACCCTCAATCTTGTTGTTTACAATAGGACCCTGCTATCATAAAAAATAATTAGGCTTCTGATGAATTAAGGAGTGAATGAAAACTGAATTATATCAACAAAACTCAAAGAAAAAACCTTAGTATGCTTCTCCTTCTATTCTTCACTTGTTCCTCCCTTTCCTTTTTCCTGTAAGAAAATTTAGAATTGGTTGAAGTAGTTGAACTACTACCTTAGTTAAGTTAACTAAAACTCAACCAACCTTTTAGTTAAGGGGGAAGAGTAATAAAATCATAATAATGGTTTTAAATAAATAATAACTAGTAAGTGGGACCCCTTGTGACTCCCTTTAGTTCTTTAACAATGATAACACAACTAGTTAGGAAAAAAAAACATCTATCCTTGTGACTCCCATCATCATTCTCATATTTTGACAATTTATATCAATGATAATTGAAATTATTTCCAAAAATATATTACCCATATATCCAAAAAAAATAGTTTGTTGTCCAAAACTTCAGAAGTCAATTGTTCTCAACAATAAATAAATAAAAACTTAAAATCCATATTTCCCACTCTGGGAGGAAATATTTCCCTTGTTGTTGTCACCTTTTGATCTCTCTGAATTTGCCTTAGGCTGCGTGGAACCTTTAGGCCTAATCTCAGTGATCACATGAGAGCAATCATCTCTCAAATGCATGCAGGAGGACACAGATTTACCAGAATCATTTGAGGGTGAGGAAGGAGAAACAATGGATTTTCCTTTGTCAGGAGCATTGTGGGCCTCGATTTTCAACCTTTTTCTTGCATGGAAAGACTGAACTGGTGAGTGGACAAGGGAAACATGTACTATTTGATTGATAGGTGGGGGAGCAAGTAGAGGCAGGTTAGGCTAGCCACGATGTTGGGAGACTGTCAAGTGGTCAATCTCTTGACATCCGTCGTTTTCGAGAACTTCAGGTTGTAGTGAGACATGAGGAGGCATTGGGATACCAAGGATCTGTGGGGCTTGGAAGGGAGGCCTTTCAAGCCTAGCTTGGACCACTCCTTGCCCAATGTAGTTAAAAATCCCATCTTGAAATATCTTGCCTAACTCTTATGATTTTGCATCAAAGTGTATAGAGAATATTGGTATTCTAGGGCCCTTGTTTCAATTACCTCTTCCTCGGTTACCCCTACCATGGCTACCTCTACTGAAGAATCTCATTCTTGTATGCATAATTGATTAGAAAATATTTTTTTTTAACAACCATAGATGACAACTCTTTCAAAATATGAAATAAAATTTGGCTCAAAAACATATCATACTCATGGAATCCAATCCATCCAAATTTGTTAGTATTTGTCCATGAGCAGGGGGTGAAAAAGGGTTTTGGGATATGTGAGGGGTTGTGTTGAGAAAAAAATGTTAAAATGAGGGGGAAAAGATCATGATCACTCCTCAAAGACATCAAACAATCAACTGTATCTTAAACCAAAAGAATATATCATTATAATTCATCCTTGCGATCCCTTAATTGTTATAATACATAACGTATTTTAACTATAATTAAACTTTAGGAAGAAGGAGTGGACAATGAATATGGGAAGGTGAGGGGAATTGTAATTAGCGAAAAGTGAAATAATGGTAGGGTAAAAAGAAGATACTCTTCAAAAAATCAATTTAGTAATCCATAAAAAAAGTTATGTATTCAATACAACTATTACAACATCAATTAAACAATTACTGTGGTCAATTAAGACATTACTGTTTGTTAAAACTTGCTCATTGTTCCATATTCAATTTCCTTAAAAAAATTCAATTAACACATAATTTAATCACACTCAGAAACATCATGACTTCTGCTCATATTAGTTAAAAGAATTTTGTTTCCTTTCATTTACTTCCCTTTCACATTTAAACAAAATCCAAGAAACACACTGTCATATTATTTCAATTCTGTTCAGCATAATAAATATATCAACCATTGCCCATAAATTTAATTTTTCAAATAAAAAATAGATGCAGGCCTTTCCTGAGTCGAACAAACTCCTTTTAAACATGATCGGTCCCATTCCTTTGACAAAATTAACAATTAAATTTGCAATGAAACCATATGACCGAAACCCTATTCTCATCTCTTATGGTGCAATAAAACAAAATGATGTAGGATGTCTTTAAATTATACACAATAGACAGCTAGGCTATTCCTATCAATACTTCAAATTGCAATAATCCTGATCAGGAAATTTAAACACACAGTAAGAACAACCATCACTTCAATTATACCACAGTGTAGGAAACACACAGACCCATGCATAATGCAAAGAAGCACCTATGTGACTGTACATATCCAATTACTCCCAATCGAACCATTTCTAACAATGTTGATTCATCAATTCCATTGTTACATAAAAAAGAGGCAATGACTATATGCCTATTATCGTTCCCAATTATAACTAGGTAATCAAACAGATCAAATAGAGACAAGAAAATAATCAAATCCATTGTCAATGCTACTCAACCAACGCATGACAGTTAACAAGATACTTGATAGGGGGTAACTGGTTTAGTTAATCAAAATCGGGTTGTGTAACTAATGAAAAAGTAACCAAGGATTGGCTTGGTGGAACCAAAAACAGGGAGACTGGAGGTCGACCTTATCGACAGTAGGTGAGAAACTCTTGAGACAATCACGATGGAACCACACACATTATAACCCTTATCTTGTATGATGTGGTGAGAGTTCGACCCCGGGTAGGAGAGACTATGAAGCAGAGGAGCAGAGGTTTCTTATGTTGGACAATTGAGAGGGGGGGGTGAAACTGTTGTTACTATGCTTAAACAGTTATGCCCATTTTTAACTCTTTACATAACACTCAATGATGATCACAATAAAGCAAGGAAGTAAGAAATATAATATTCAACATCAATCACACACATGAAATATAAAGAGACATTTATTTCCTGAGGAAACCCATAAAGCTAAAAACCTCTTCTTCTTGATATGATAAGTAATCTTTATTTTATGTACATTATCATTCTTATGAGGTCCAACTCCTCTTCAGGATACAACCTTTGTTTTACAAGCATCAACTTACTGAGATAACCAACTCTCTGGTTTGTCTAGCACTGACTAGAAGGAAGCACCAACTCCCTGAGTGTTCTAGCACCAACTAGATGGAAGCACCAACTTCCAATCACACAGGAACCAACCTATATAACATATAACAATAGTTATACCTTGTACCACCCTACCACCTTAGTTTTTTTTGTTGTAACTAGATAGAAGCTACAACTCCCTATGTTAAAGCACCCACTTGAAAATTTGAGGACACCAGTCCTCCCTAGCACCTCCCTACCACCCTAAAATATAAATATTTTCTTTCTTAAATTTATCGTAGTGATACAACATTTATCATAGGCTTACTAGTCTCATTATTGTTCTACTACACTGCTTTGTTCTGCCTACATTAGTGTCTTTATGCTCGCATGCCCTGCACTTTCTCTTCTTCTACATTTTATACTCTGTGCGCCATCTGCATTCTATGCGCTATGCCTCTGCATTATGTTCACTATGTCACTGTTCTACCCTATAGGTTTTTCACTGTGTCTCTTCCTCACAACTTCATAGCTAACTAGCATAATCACCTCACTTTTATGTTCTGCGTCTTTTTCTCACGTCGAGTCCTCTGCCTAATCATCATGGAAACTCTTCATCATCGCTGGAGGTTAGCTCAATGTGTTAATCATCAATAGGAGTTATGATGAGATTGCTTAGCTTATCTGGCAGTCAAAACTCTTCGTCTATGCAGTCAGTTACATCCAATCAATTATGGATTCTTTGGCTTCTAAGCCCTTTCCTTCACGTGATCATTGGAGGTGACCATACGCCTGGGCTTAATGGGTGCTTGAGAACTTATCAATTCAATGGACACGATTCATTATCTTGAAATGGACGACTGTCATAACTTCAACACTTTTCCCTTCAAAACTTTTGGGTTTCAAACCTTTTGAAACCTTCGAATCAGAATTCTCGAATAGATCGAATGGTTTACATTCATTTCGTGAAAACGAATCAATCGCCAGATTTGATTCTTACAAGGCTTAATATCACGCCTAGGAATTAATCAACCATTGAGATGGATGGCCACCTTTTACTCTGGGTCTTTGGATATTACACTTATGCTATCCTTCCACTATATCTTGATCAATGGTTGAGAGTGCACCAGACATCAAATCGACGGTCGATATCTCCTACGGGTCTCCACACTTCAGAGATTTTAAATATCAAACTATTCTTTTCTCCATACATCAATTTTCCAAAGTTGTCAATCCACTTATGCATGTCCCTTTCAGATCAACAATCGAGATCTCCTTCGGGTCTTTGGACTTTGGAGATTTCAAATCTCAAACCCCTTCTTTCCTCCAAAGTGATGTCACTTACTTACGTTAGTTGATGATGTGTCATGATCCTAGTAGATACCACATGTCACTTGGATTTGTGATTTCCACGAACCTAAAATTCCTAATCAACTTGAAACTTGTCATTGTCTGATTGCGCCACATGTCCTTACTGACGTAGTCTTGCTGATGTGGATCCTCATGTGGCACATGTTCTTCTCCTCGATCTAATGGTTGTCCTAACTCCCGATGTATATTAGATTGACGACTGAGAATGAATTCAGACCTCCATCCTTCGAGACTTCAATAATTTTGACATTTCTTGGTGGTGAAACTCGCAAATCAATTCTCCCGGAGTGACATAGATTGCTTACGTCACTTGTCGACATGACATGACCCAATTTCATCCTGACACTTTTCATCATCTGATTATTCCATGTGTATTTGATAACATGGTCTACTGACATGGTATGCCACATATCCTTGGTGACATGGTCTGCTGACATGATCTACTGATGTGGTGTTCTAATGTGGTCTACTGACCAACAACACTGATCCAACGATTCTCTTATGTCCTCCAAATCCGATGGTCCTTATTCATTCAATATTTTTGGGCTTCAATTTTTTCCAATCTCAAACATTCTGGAGTGTAACCTCCTCATATATTTATATCCGAAGTGAATCATGTTCATTGATCAAAATATTATATCGACAGCTCAATCTTTCTATGATGTATCTCTTCTAGCGTATCCTATCCTTCCACTTGGAATGATCCAACGACTGACAAAAATTCACATTTCGGGAATTTCAAATCTCAAGCTCTCCAGAGTGTAACCTCCTTGCGTCTTTAGATCCAAAGTGAATGTTGTTTATCGATCATGAAAGTAGATCGAAATATTGATATTTCTGTGATGTGGATTTGCTGGCTTATCCTATCCTTCCACTTGGAATGATACAACGGTTGAAAAAAATTCACATTTTTGGAATTTCAAATCTTAACCTCTCTAGAATGTAACCTCCTCACATATTTATATCTGAAGTGAATGTTGTTCGTCGATCATGAACGTAGATTGATGGATCAATCTTTTTGCGATGTGAATTTGTTGGGTTATCCTATCCTTCCACTCAAAAGTGATCCAACAGTCGTGAGGACACTCGAAGCAGATCAACGATCGACGATGATTGTGGAACCATAACTTGCGAGTGATTTAACTCGACACCCAAACTTCGCAATTTGAAGTTGTGCACTGTTGGTGATTCAACCAAAAATGTCGATCTTTAAAGCTATAATATTGGATGGTCCTAACTAGCTGTGGGATTGGAACAAGCACGATGTTTAATTCTCCTTTCAATCTCTGCAATTCATCCCTTCCATAGATTTGGCGATTGCACATCCGACGGTCATGATTTAATTTGACTTAAACTAATTATTTTTTGGATCAGTCATAGTCATATACCTTTGAAGCTATGAGATGTGATGATCTAGATAGATTGCAGTATTGTAACTAGCAAGTATTTTAATTCAGTTTTTGCTCCCCGCAATTCATCCCGACCGTAGATCTGGCTTGCATACCCGAAGGTCTTGATTTGATCTAAGATTTATCACACCATCTCTTTTGAGCTTTGATTCCTTCTGCACACTTTGCAAGATACCAGATATATAAAATATGAAGAACAGAAGCGAAATGCTAGAAATAACAGAATAACAGTAAAATATCCAACATAATCTTCACAATACACAGAAATGATATACGACATAGCAACAGAAATAGCACTTGAACAGAAATAGCACTTGATTCAGATAGCAATGTTCACAGGCCTCTTCGAGGGGGCAACCTCCAATCGAGCAGCGCTCTGTTACAATAATATCC
>JZKD02S1322542.1:283398-297248 GCA_000966675.3 Picea glauca | reverse complement strand
TATTAGGTCTTCTTACATCCGCCTAATTCTCTTTTATTGAAAGGTCTTATTAATATTGACCTTTATTACATCCGAATACATTAGTCTACCCATGTGCGGGTTAGGACCTTAACACACTCTGCCTATAATCATTCCATCATCGTTGTTGTTCTTTCCATCAATGACAAGCATGCACTTTCCTGTAAATCATGGCAACAATCTCTCCCTTTGACATTGATGGAAACCCTAAAAGGTTGCGCTATTTTGCTTGGACCTCCAACTATAGCATCCATACCACTCCTTTTCTCCCCCTTTGACATCAATGTCAAAGAGAACATGTTTCCCCTGAGATGTTGTAGTATGTTTCAAAGGTATCATATATTCAACCAATACAAAATCCACTTGATAGGATGGACTCTCTTAGGTTCATAATGGGTTCATGCCCAACTTCTGGTGTAGATACGCAAACTAAGATTTTGCAAGAGGTTTAGTGAAGATATCAACAATATCATATTTGGATGGAATATAATGAAAATAAACAATAGTGTTGGTCACCTGTTCCCTCAAGAACTGATACTTGATGGGTATATGCTTGGTCTTGGAGTGAAATACAAGATTCTTTGACACACTTATGGCACTAGTATTATCACAATGAATTGGGATTGGCGCAATATATTTTACCTCCAAGTATGAAAGTGTCTGAATCATCCATAATACTTGGGTACAACAAGTGGCAGCTGCAATATACTCAACTTTTGTAGACGATAAGGAAATGGAACCTTGCTTCTTGCTCAACCATTATACAAGGGAATCTCCTAAGAAGAATCCACCTCCACTCGTGCTTTTCCTTTCATCTGCGCGGTTATCCCAATCAACATATGACTAGACTGATAGTTGAAAATTATAATTCCTATGATACCATAGACCATATTCCATTGTTCCTTTCAAGTATCTGAATATTATTTTGACAACTAACAAATGATTTTGTTTAGGTGCAGCCTGGTACCTTCCTACCATGCCAACAACATGCATTATGTCTAGACGAGATGTTGTGATGTACAATAGGTTTCCTATGATAGACCTATATGAACTCTGATCAACATCAGGTGAATCATCACCCTTGCTTAAATTGCATCCATTGACCATAAGTGTACTCATAGGTTTAGAGTCTTCCATCTGAAACCTTTTCAACATTTCTCTTATATATTTTTCTTGAAAAAGAAATATTACTTCAAACCTATGAGTAATTTGTTGGCCAAGAAAAAATGACAATTCCCATATCATAGACATTTCAAATTTAGACTGCATGGCTAAAGAAAACCATTGTACCAATGAAGCATTATTACTATCGAAGATGATGTCATCTACATATACCAACACAACGAGCTTATCATTACCCTCCATTTTGATATATAGATTGTTATCAATTGTTTCTCTCTCGAACCCTTTGTCTTGTAGATATGTATCCAATCTGTGATATTAGGCACGAGGATATTGTTTCAACCCATATAAGTCTTTCTTTAGCTTGCAGATAAGGTCAGGGTTATCTGACAGTTGGAAACCTTCTAGTTGTTCCATATAGACTTCTTCTTTTAGATCTCCATTTACAAAAGTTAACTTGAAATCCATTTGATATAATTTAAACTTCTTATGACAAGCATAGGCAAGAAACATTCTAATAGCTTCTAATCTTTCTGCAGGCACAAACCTTTCATCAAAATCAAGTCCTTCTATTTCAGCATACCCTTTACAGACCAATCTGGCTTTATTTATGACAATTTGTCTTGGTTCATTCATTTTATTTTTAAACACCCATTTGGATCCAATTAAATTCTTATCTACCAGTCTAGGAACAAGATCCCAAGTATTTTTCTTCTCAATCTGATCCAGTTCCTCGTTCATTGATTTTAACCAATTTACATTTTCACTATCTTCATTGAAGTTCTTAGGTTTCACCATGGATATGAAGGCCATATGTGATTGCTCGATGTCTTTGATTATCCTTCTGTTGGTTTGTACACCTTTGTCGTTCTCATGAATTATATGACTTTCATAATGATTATTTTCAGTAATTCTGGAGGAGGAATTTGATGTTGATCGTTGTCTTGACTCTTCCTGTCTGGGTATCTCTCCTCCATCTTATTCTTGGACATGTTCATCTTCAGTTTCAGCTGTGTCCTTTGTATTAGAACCAATATTGCTCACCTCTCTTACTGGGACTCCTTCATCAACCTTTAAATCAATGCAATCAACTAATTTATTCAATATTTTATTAAAGCATGTATATCCTTTACTATTGGTAGCATATCCTAAAAAGATGCATTCATTAACCCTGTCATCATACTTTCCAAGGTTTTCATTATTATTCTTTATCTAGAACTTACTCCCAAAGACTTTGAAGTGTTTGATTGAAGCAGGTCTTCCATACCAAAATTCATAAGGTGTCTTGTCACTACGTGGTCTGAGGTGGGCTTTGTTAAGAATATGGAGTGATGTGTGTATTTCTTATACCTAGTAAGTTTGACCAATGCTATTCTCATTCATCACTGACCTAGACATTTTTTGAACTGTTCTATTTTTCCTCTCAACTACTCCATTTTGTTGTGGAGTTCCTAAGATTGTGTACTCTCTCTTGATCCCATGTTTATCACAGAATTCCTTGAAATCACTTGAAAAAAACTCTCCTCCTCTGCCTGATCTTACCGCCTTTAACCTCTTGCCTGTTAGATTCTCATTTAAAGCCTTAAATATTTTAAATTTCTCAAATGCTTCATCTTTTTCTTTGAGAAAAGAAACCCAGGTAAGTTTGGAGTAATCATCAATGATCAGCATAAAGTATTTTTCCTTTCCCGTGTATTCTTGTCTTGATGGTCCACATAATTCCATACGAAATAATTGGAGTGGTTTCTCTATTGAAGTAGAGCTCTTGGATTGAAACCGTGTCTTGGTTAGCTTTCCTACTTCGAAGGGTTTACACATAGAGTCTTATGGATTTGATATTCTTGGAAGATCTTTTACTGCCTCAAGATTTTTTAGTTTGATTAAGTGGTCAAAGTTTACATGTCCAAGTCTCCTATGCCATAACTAGTTTTCATCATGTTTTCTTAGATGACACTCTTATTTATCTTCTTTTAGCACATATACATTATTTTTTGTCCTTGTTCCTTTAGCGACCACTTGTCCTAAGTTTACAAACTTTATCTTACAATCCTTAGAAGTGAACACCACTTCACATCCTCTTTCACACATTTGACTTACACTGAGAAAATTATGTTTCAACCCATCTACAAGTAGAACATCCTGGGCTTTTCCTTTACCATTACTCAAACTCACCATCCCTTTAACCTTGATTTTACCTAGTTCATCATTTCCAAAGGTTACATTTCCTATTTTCCTTTTACTTATAGAAAAAAACTTATCCTTTTCTCCAGTCATGTGCTTGGAACATCCACTGTCTATATACCAGGGGTATTTTTGTTTTTGAGCTGAAAGTACTAGACCACATTTTTCACTATATTTCTTTTTCCATGTGCTGGTATTTATAGCTAAAGGATTTATCCTTGGATCTGCCTTGTACTTCTTCAGATGGTCGTTTACATCTTTGTGGCCGAAGTTATGACAATTATAACATTTTAGATCATTGTTCAGTAGGTTAAAGTGATTAGTGCTACGGTTTTTATTCATTGGTTGATTAGTTCTATGTTGTAAATATTGTTTATTTTTTTAACTCCTCAGTTGCATGTCTCTAATCGTAATTTGACAATTTACAATCTTATGACCAAAATTAGAACAGTTAAAATAGTAGCCATGGAAGAAATTTTGGTACCTGAAGGATGGCCTTCTTATTGGAATTTGTTTCTCCATATTCCGATCTCTTTGTTTTTTATCAGGGATCATCTTGTCGTTATTAGCTTTTGGTGATAGAGTGCTCTCATGGTCTGATTGTGTGTTGACTTGGAACTTGATTATCAAAAGGATATCTTCTTTTGTTCAGAATGTCGTTAAGTTTTGTTGTGGCTTTAATGATTGGAATATTTTGGAGATACAATGCTTTAAACTTCTCCATCTCTTTTTTGGTTTTTACTACCTCTTCTACCAAGGCTTCACATCTTGCCTTCTTTTCTAATAACTGTTGTTTCAGAATGTCCTCTATTTTCTTTGCCTCTTCTAATTCCACTTTGTTGGAATATTTATTACGGACAGAAGGGAGAGTATTTTTTGTCATTTATGGAAAGCTCAACCCAATGATGAAGAACAAGAGAAAGTGGCAAGACCAGCATTGCAACGATGATGGCATGGAAATATCAGAAGCATAACCTCCGGAGAAGGAGAAATAGTGATCGTTGGATCACCCATCCCAAATTCTCGATGGTCATCCAATATGAATTAAGATAGGAGGAGCACGCAAAAGAGGAGAATAGATATCAGGAGACAGATCTGAGTGAGAAGATCGACCATCGTAGAATGTAGAAGAAGGAGAACAATATTTAAGTACAAGATGAAGTGGGATTACAAAGTCTCGAAAGAAGGAGGACTGTTTATCCAAGAAGGACATGTGGCGAAAGATCAGAGCATGACAAAAACTTTGTTTTGGAGTTTCGTAGATTGGGAAATCCAAAAGAGGAGGTGCTCTAACCCCTCAAACTTGCTATATGTGAAATCGTGACAAACAATCCTAATTGTTGGATGCAGACTACATGTGGAGACAATTCATCTTTTCTCTGACTGGAAAGTCAAAGGAAGGAGGAACTCTATCCTTTGAGATTGTGAAATGAAAAACCATGATTCAATCTGAGTCGTTGATCAAGGGAGAACATGGACCATTGATTTTACTCCATTTCAGAGTTTTGGTGATTGCGACATGGAGAGTCGAGATGCCTCATCATAGGATTCCTGAAATCATGTGTCACGAAAGTGATTTATGGATAAGTTCTTGGTCACAGCCGTGGGAAAGTGAAGGAAGCAGCTTTCAATTTGCAAGGCTCCATTTCATGATCGAGAGTTGGAAGAGTCAGAGTGAATCAAAACAAAATTCGTGAAACATGAAATTGCATAGTGCCTGTTGGTGTAGCTGGTGGTCATCATCGGTGGTCACAAAAAGGGAAGGTACTAAGTGATAAGCTCCATTTCGGAGTTTTGACGATCACAACTTGGAGTGTCGAGACCCTTAATCATAGGAATGTCGAAATGTGAAATAACAAAATTTAAATTCTATAAGCACTTGGTCATCGCCATGGGCACATCAAGGAAGGATCTTGCAAGTTGTAAGGATCCATTTCATGATCGGGACTTGGAAGAGTCAATGTGACTCACAACAAAATTAGCAAAACGTGAAACTGCAATGTGCCTCTTGATTAATAGGCTCATGGTCACAACCAGTGGGCATATGGGATAAACACAAGACCCTATGGATTTAATCCAACAGTGCTAGTTATTTGAGAATTTGATCGAAGGGATACAATTGATATTCATGATTAATTGTTCAGTTACAATTCAGTTAGTAGAACTGAATCATGGTTCTTGGACCGCTGGCAATTCAGTTGTTGAAATATTTTTTCCTTGGGAGTTTTGAGGTGTAACTGAAGTGGATGGTGGACATAAAATGAAATACAGAGTGACTATGCGGGGTGAGTTGTTCTGACTGGAAAATGAAATAATCAGGGAGAAAGGAAAATTGTAGAATGCACAATGTGAGATCAAACTCAAAAATTATAAACAAAAGATGAACAAAGCAGAGGGATAATGAAGCAAAGAATAATTGCATAACAAAGGAGAAGTGGTAAGAATTGATATATCTGTACTGATGGTTATTCATTGACTTATTAATAATTAGGGAGGTTGGGTGGTGCTAGGGAGGACTTTGATCCTCTAATATTCAAGTTGGTTCTTGAATATTGGAAGTTTTATCTTCTATCTAGTGGTGCTCAAAAATATAGGTTGGCAGGGTGGTGCTAGGGAAAACATCGAGTTTTCTGTATACAAGTTGGTGCTTGTATAAGTCCAACTGGTGCCGAAATAATTAGGGAGTTGATGCTTCCTTCTAGTGGGTTCTAGAGAAGTAAGAGGGTTGGTGCTCTCAACAAGTTGGATATTGTAAAACAGAGGTAGTAGCCTCACTTTGAGTTGGTTCTCAAAGATAGCTGATGTACAGAACTTAAAAGACTGCCTATCATTCGAAGAAGAAGATGTTTTCTCCCTTTATGGGTTTCCTCGTGAAAATTTGTCTCTGTGTATATCTTATGTGTAACTGATGTTTTTTATTTATGTTGTTTATATCTTGTATAATATTTATGATCACTTGGAAGACATTAAAAATTATTTTGTATAAGTCATTTATTGTTTAAGCTCAGTAACAACTGATTCACCCCCCCCCCCTCTCAATTGTCTTAGTAATTTCAACAATTGGTATCAGAGTGGGTTCATTTTACTTAAAGGTAGATTTGTAAGATTAAACATGACAAGTAATGAAGGGACTTCAACCAATAATCCTCCTCTCTTTGATGGAACATATTTTTCCTTCTGGAAGGTTAGAATGAGAACATACTTAATGGCCATAGGTGTTGATGTTTGGGATGTAGTAGAGACTAGATATACAAAGCCTGTTGTGCTAGCTTCCAAGGATGATAAGTTAGAGTTTAGCTTTAATTCTAAGCGAATGAATGCTATCATGAATGGACTTGTTGAAGCTAAGTTTGTAAATCTGATGCATCTTGCAACTTCCAAAGCAATGTGGGATAAACTTATTAGCAGTTATGAAGGAAATGAGAAAGTAAAAGATTTCAAACCTCAAACATATAGATTGAAATTTGAACAACTAAAGATGAATGAAGATGAAACAATTAGAAATTATTTTTTAAGAGTTGAAGAACTTGTGAATGCCATGAAGGGTCTTGGTTAGAAGATTGAAGAATCATTTTTAGTTCAGAATATTTTAAGATCTGTTCTTGAAAAATTTAATCGAAAAGTCTCTGTAATAGAAGAACTAAATGATATTAAAACTTTGTCCATTGATCAACTCCTAGGAACTGTAAATGAATATGAAATGAGAATTACAAAATATAAATCTATTACTAGAGAAACATCTTTTAAAGAAGACAGGGATGTTGACTCAGAACTAGTTGATGTTGAGGCAAATTTTGTGAGAAGGTTAAAGAAAGGATCGGGAAAATACCAAGGCAAGTTTCCCTTCAAATGCTTTAACTGTTGTAAAATGGGTCAATTTGCATCTAAGTGTCCTCAGAAGAAAAATGACCATAAGGAACAAAACTCTGATGATGAAAATAAATACAAATTTAATAAATATAGTAAAAAGAAAAGTTTGTGTGCAAACAATGATGACTCCTCAGAAGACATAGATAGTGATTCATCCTATGAAGAAAAAGTGAATGGTTTTATTCTTATGGTTATTGGAGATATTGATGATGAAAATTCAGTAGGTGAAATGGATGACGAAGAAGTTGTGGTGGATATGGAAGGTCAATTAACTAGTGCTTTGGAAGAAATTGACAGACTCAGAGATAAGAAGAGAAAACAAAAAAAGTTTTTGATGCAGTTTAAAATGAATGGTAGAAAATCTGATGAATACTTTGATCTACTAAAAGTGGAGTTAGAAGAGGAAAAGAAAATAGAAGACATTCTGAAAAAATAGTTATCAGAGTACAAAGCGAGGTGTGAAGGCTTATAAGAAGAGATAGTAAAAACCATAAAGGAAATGGAGAAATTTAAGGCATTATATCACCAAAATCTGTCAAGTATTAAAGCATCATAAGGTTTAACCTCCATTCTAAATCAACAAAGGAATCCAAAGTTTAAAGTTGGCTTGGGATATGAAGAATCATCAAGTAGTGATCATTCAAGTAATACATAACCCATCAAGTTTGTCAAATCTACAATCGTTGACAACAACCACTCTGTAGAAACAAAGAAAGAAAATCAACCACCAAGAAGGAATGAAAAAGAAAGTACCAGAACTGATAAGAGAAACTATCAGCATGGAAGAAATCAATCTGCTCAAAGAAGGCAGTCCTTTTCCAGGGACAAAGGTTTTTTTATATGGATATTGTTTTTCTGTTCTAACTTTGGTCAGCAAGCTATAACTTGTTCTTTAAGATGTAGATATGAGAAAACAAGTTATTCAAAGAATAATTATCTTCCACAACAAATATTGAGACAACCAAGCAACAAACAACCACAGACTATAAATCATATGATGGTTAGGAGAAGGACGCAAGTGAAACATAAAAATAGTTATGAACATAAAAATCATTATGATCTATTATTCAGTGAACCAAAATGTTATAACTGCCATAATTATGGACATAAAGCTGTAGACTATCGCTTAAAGAACATTAAGCCAGATATTAATCCTACTGCTGAAAATTTCAAGGTTTGGAAGAAGAAAGAAGATGACCAGTGTGGATAAGTGTTATCATCCCAAAGACAAAACAATCCCTAGTATATTGACAATGGATATTCCAAACATATGACTGGAGAAAAAAGTAAGTTTCTAACTCTAAGTGAAAACAAATCATGGAATGTAACTTTTGGAAACGCTGCACCAGGAAAAATAAAAGGTAAAGGAATGGTAATCCTGAGTAATGGCAAAGGAAAATCTCAAGATGTGTTGTTTGTAGATGGTATGAAACATAATCTACTAAGTGTCAATCAATTTTGTGATAGAGGATGTGAATTTGTTTTTACTTCTAAAGATTGTAAAATAAAGTCTGTGAATTCAAGACAACTAGTTGCGAAAGGGATAAGAACAAAAAACAATGTCTATGTGTTAAAAGAAGAAAAATAAGAATGTCACTTAAGAAAGTATGATGAAATTTGGCTATGGAATAGGAGACTTGGACACCTAAATTTTGATCGTATAATAAATCTTAGAAACAATGGGGAAGTAAAATATCTTCCAAAGATATCAAAGCCATATGACTCTGTTTATAAACCTTGCCAAATAGGAAAGCTTATTCGCACACAATTCAAATCTAAAAACTTTCCTTCAACAAAAAAACCATTCCAATTAGTACATATGGATTTATATAGACCATCAAGAAAAGAAGGTACAGGAAAAGAAAACTATTTTATGTTGATTATTGATGATTATTCTAGACTAACATGGGTTTCCTTTTTGAAGTAAAAATCTGAAGCATTTGAAAAATTCAAAGTGATTAAGGCTCTGACTGAGAATCAAATAGGAAAAAGATTGAAGGTAGTAAGGTATGAAACAGGAGGAGATTTTAGTTCATGGAACATCTAAGAGTTCTGTGATAAACATGGAATCAAATGAGAATACACTATTCCAAGAAGTCCACAACAAAATGGAGTAGTTGAGAGGCAGAATAGATCAATTTAGCAGATGGCAAGATCAATGATGAATGAAAGTAATATTTCTCAGACACATTGGGTGCAAGCAATCCATACATATATTCATATTCTTAACAAAGCTCATCTCAGGCCACACAGTGACAACACTCCTTATGAACTATGGTTTGGAAAACCTTCCTTAATCAAGCATTTTAAAATCTTTGGGAGTAAATGTTATATCAATAATAATGATGAAAATATTGGCAAATATGATGACAGGGCTGATGAAGGTATCCTCTTAGGTTATGATACAAACAATAAAGGGTACAAATTCTACAATAAGAGGTACATAAACTGGTTGATTGTATCGACATACAAGTTGATGAGGAAATCTCGATCAGAAATGTAAGCAGTGTTGAAGCAAGCACAAAAGATATAGTTGAAGATGAAGATGAATAGGTACAAGGATCAAAAAGGGAAGAATATGAATCAGATGAAGATACAAATACTCAGGCTGACACAAATTAGCAAAAAGAAGAAAAAAAACCACCACTTAGAATTGTTAGAAAGAATCATCCTAAAAATTAGATAATTGTAGATATAAATAAAGGAGTTCAGACAAGAAGGAAATTGATTAAAGACTCATAACAATCTCAGGTTGCCTTTTTATCTATGATTGAACCTAAAAAAAATTATGAAGCCAGTAGGCATGATGACTGAGAATCTATGATTAGAGATATGAATGAAGAGCTTGATTAGATTGAGAAGAACAATACTTAGGAGCTTGTTCCTAGACCTCAAGATAAGAATGTGATAGGTTCTAAATGGGTGTTCAATAATAAAATGAATGAAAAAGGACAAGTTGTTAGAAATAAATCTAGATTGGTCTGTAAAGGGTATGCACAAGTTGAAAGTCTAGATTTTGATGAAACCTTTGCACGAGTTGCAAGATTGGAATCCATCTGAATGTTTCTTTCATATTCATGTCATAAGAACTTTAAAGTGTATCATATGGATGTTAAGTCAACATTTCTTAATGGAGATCTAGAGGAAGAAGTATATATGGAGCAACCTGAAGGATTCTCATTGATAGATAATCATGTTTACGTTTGGAAGATGAATAAGGATTTATATGTAATGAAACAAGCACCACGAGATTGGTACTATAGACTAGACAAATTTTACAAGACAAAGGGTTCAACAAAGGTACTTTTGACAACAATCTCTACATTAAGTTTGAAGGTGATAATTTACTAATTGTTTTGGTTTATGTAGATGATATTATTTTTGGTTGTACTAATAAATCCTCTATCGAGTGGTTTTCTAACTCTATGAAAACAAAGTTTGATATGTCCATGATAGGAGAACTGTCATACTTTCTTTGTTTACAAGTAAATCAATGTTCTGCAGGAATAATTATCTCACAAGAAAAATATTTGAAAGAGATGTTGAAGAAATTTCAGATGGAAGATTCTTCTCCTGCTAGTACACCTATGGTGGTTGGTTGCAAGCTCAGTAAAGATGATATTTCACATGATGTTGATCAAAGGACATATCGATCAATGATAGGTAGTCTTTTCTACATCACATCATCTCATCCTGATATAATGAAGGCGGTTGGAATGGTAGGCCATTATCAGTCTGCTCCTAAACAAAGTCATTTAGTAGCTGTAAAAAGGATATTCAAATAGTTGAAGGGCACAATGACCTATGGTGTGTGGTATCCTAGAAATCAGAATATTTAGTTAACTGCTTATTCAGATGATGATTTGGTAAATTGTGTGGATGAGAGAAAGAACACCAGTGGAGGTGAACTCTTCCTGGGTGACTCATTGGTAGCATGGATTAGTAAGAAGAATGGTTCTATTTCCCTATCAACTACAAAGGCAGAGTACATTGTTGTTGCTACTTGCTGCACTCAGATTTTATGGATGATCCGAACTCTTGCAGATTTGAAGGTAAATTATACTGATCTAATTACAATTCACTGTGATAACACTAGTGCCATTAGTGTCTCCAAGAATCTCGTTCTTTATTCCAATACTAAGAATATCATAATAAAATACTATTTTCTTAGAGAACAAGTTACAAATAGAGTTGTTCAGATGAATTATATTCCTTCCATAGAACAAATGGCTGATATCTTTAATAAACCGTTAGCAATGACCCCTTTTGGATATCTTCGTTAGAAGTTGGGGGTTATAACTTATTTCATATAATCTGTTCACCTGGTAAGGGGGAGTACTTATTGAATATTTGTTGTATATCTAAGATGATCATAGTTGACAAGGGGAGTATGTACTGCAACAGCTCAGGGGGAGCGTGTTTTTTCTTTGACATTGATGTCAAAGGGGGAGAAAATGTGGTAATGGTAAGGATTCTACAGTGGTATGGTTGGACTTATAGGAAGAATATTGTTCAAGTTATGGTAAGGATTCTACAGTGGTATGGTTGGATGTCCATGCAGAGTAGTGTTTAGGTTCTTCAAGGTTTCCTTCAATGCCACAGGGGGAGATTTTTGGAATATTTATTAAGGACATAAGGTAGAGTGTTTTTTTTTCATTGATGGCAATCTTAGCCCAGCAATGAGGAATAAGAGAAAGTGGCAAGACCATCAGTGCAACGATGATGGCATGGAAATATTAGAAGCATAAGATCAGGAGGAGGAGAAACAATGATCTTTAGATCACCCATCTAGAATTCCTGATGGTCGTCAGATATGAATTAAGAAAGGAGGAGAACATAGAAGAGGAGAACAGATCTAAGGCGTCAGATCTGAGTGCAAAGACTGACCATCATTGGATCCAGAAGAAGGAGCAAGATCTTTAAGTAGAATATGAAGTGGGATTACAATATCCTAAAAGCAGGAGTACCATTGATCCAAGAAGGACATGTGGCGAAAGATCAGAGCATGAAAAAAAATATGTTTCAGAGTTTCACAGATCGAAAAATCCATATGGAGGAGGTTGTCTAAGCCCTCAAACTTGTGATATGAGAAATCGTGATAAACAATCTTGATCGTTGGATGTAGACTACACGTGGTGAGAGGTCATATTTTCGCTGACTAGAAATTCAAATGAAGGAGTAGCTCTATCCTTTAAAATTGCGAAACGCAAAACCGTGATTCAATTTGAGTCATTGATCAAGGGAGAGCATGGATAGCTGATCTGACTCCATTTCCGAGTTTCGGTGATCGCAACATGGAGAGTCGATATGCATCATCACAGGATTCTAGAAATCGCGAGTCGCAAAATCACTTTATGGATAAGTGCTTGGTCATAGCCATGGGCATGTGAAGGAAGGAGCTTGCAAGTTCCAAGGTTCCATTTTGTGATCAAGAGTTGGAAGAGTCAAATTGGCTCACAACAAAATTCATGAAATGAGAAATTTCATAGCACCTTTTGGTGTAGTTGGTGGTCATCATCGGTGGTCACAAAAAGGGAAGGTACTAAGTGCTAATCTCCATTTCGGAGTTTCGGCAATTATCACTTGGAGTGTCAAGACCTGTCATCACAGGAATGCCGAAATGTGAAATCATGAAATTCAAATTCTATAATTTTTTGGTCATCGCCATGGGGACGTGAAGGAAGGAGCTTGCAAGTTGCAAGGCTCCATTTTGTGATCGAGAGTTGGAAGAGTCAATGTGACTCGCAACAAAATTCACAAAATGTGAAACTGCAAAGTGCCTCCTGATTATGCTCATGGTCATAGCCAGAGGGCATATGGGATAAATGCAAGACCCTATGGATTTAATCAAATGGTTTTGTTTATTTGAGAATATGATCGAAGGGATATTTTTGATCTTCATGATTAATTTTTCAGTTAGGATTCAATTAGAAGAACCAAATCATGGTTCTTGGACGATTGGAAATTCAGTTGCTGAAGGGCTTTTTCCCTAGGAGATTCCAGGTGTAACTGAAGTGGATGGTATGCATAAAATGAAATACGCAGTGACTGTGTAGGGTGAGCTGTTCTGACTGAAAAATGAAATAATCAGAGAGAAAGGAAAATTGCATAATGCACAGTGTGAGATCAAACTCAGAAATGATAAACAGAAGGTGAACAGAGCAGAAGGATGATGAAGCAGAGAAGAATTGCATAACATAGGAGAAGCGATAAGAATTGATATATCTATAATGATGGTTATTCATTCATTTATTAATAATCAAGGATTTTGGGTGGTTCTAGGGAGGACTGTGGTCCTCTGATATTCAAGTTGGTTCTTGAATATTGCAATTTGTATCTTCTATCTAGTGGTGGCTAGAAAAATATGGTGTCAGGGTGGTTCTAGGGAAAACACAAAGTTTTATGTATACAAGTTTGTGCTGGAACAATTAGGGAGTTGATGCTTTCTTCTAGTGGGTTCTAGATAAGTAAGAGGGTTGGTGCTCTCAGCAAGTTGGAGCTTGTAAAACAAAGGTAGTAGCCTCACTTTGAGTTGGTGGTCAAAGATGATGATGATTAATGTCCACTAAGACCTAATTGGTCTATCGGACCTTAAGAGGGTAAGTGATTACTTGTGATTCTTTAGAATTTTGTTTCTGTGCTCGAAAATCATTAAGAGA
>JZKD02S1322542.1:264334-275918 GCA_000966675.3 Picea glauca | reverse complement strand
ATAATAAGCCTCTTCGAGGGGGCAACCTCCTTTTACCCCACTTAAATGTTCAAGTCCAAGATGATTCAAAATGAAAATGTCTCCTTGGTATATATAGGAGACTAGGAAGTTTAATTACAACTAATGGCCTAAAGCCGACATAAATAAAATAAAATTACTAATATAATATGCCCCAATTAAGGGGTAATGAGCCAACATTAGGGCTTAACAAAAATCATTCATACTTTCATTTAAATTTACCCATATATTCTCCTCATTAAAATTTTCTTGTTCCATATTCTCATGAGGCTTGGGACGAGAACCCCCTTCAGCTGACATCAGAACTTATTTCATTCTCTGTATAGTAAAACAACAAGAAAATTTTCCTTTCTCCTTATATATAATAAGTGAGAAGAAAATTTATAAAATTTATCGATCTACTTGAAAAAAAAAAAGAGTAAAAGCCTATTTACTATTTATATATATATATATATATATATAATGTTGAACCCTCTTAAACCAAGTATTGATATAATGTTGAACCCTCTTAAACCAAGTATTGAAACCTCAGCTATGATACCATTATATCACACATCCTAAAATAATACAACAACAAAAAAATCTTCTTCTAAATTCACAATGAAATGTAATTCACATGATGTATTTTAAACAAAATGGGACCATAGTTTTTCATACTATGTATTTATGTTAATTTTATTGACATGGTCACGAATTGTAACATAATCCAAGGAAAATAATCTTTAAATTTTTATTACTATCATTTAGTGTCTCAAAAATTGTGAAGGGAGATATTTTTGATTTGGCACGATACAACAACGAATCCCTAGAATGCATATATGTAATATTTATAATTATTTGGAAGACTTTGGCATATATATATATATATATATATATATATATATTAAATGTGGTTTTGACATGTGTTGTGACGACATACTGACTTCTTCTTCGTGAAATTCGTGATACGGTCACCTCCCTCTCAGGTATGCTTAACCTACAATTTTACTACAACTTTCAACATGTGGTTTATAAATCTATGTTTTATCACATTTATTAAAGGCTTTCCAAAGCTTGAAGCTTACGAGGAAAATTGTATAAATCTAGTCCATTTCAATTACGAATTTTTTTTACGAATCTTATGATAATTTCTTTCCAACAAAGTCGTGAGACTCTCTTTTAAATTGGACATTATTTTTTTTATAAATTTTCCACTCTCCTTAGTGTATGTACTATGGAAAGGACCATATTCCTTTGTTATGGCATTATTAAGAGAAATATTTTCTCTCTCATACAATTAAAATACAATTAGATATTGTTTGCCTCTATATTTGAAGTGGGAATGTAGTTTGTGTTATTGGATAGAGTAAAAATGTATTAAGATTTATCAGTTTAAGTTTTAAGTATATGAGGAAATCTTTTTTTTAACACTAAAATATATGTTTTGGATTTATTATTTCAATGACCATCTATTCTATCTTTTTGTTTTGATTTAACTAAATGTTTTTTTTATTAACTTATGCACTATAGGACTCCAATATATATTTATATATTGTATAACTCGACAATATTCCTTTTAATTGATTGGGATCCAAAATAATGATATAAATACTTGGTATGTTGTGTATAATGTAACAACTGCTAATATATAAAAGAATGGCTTTTTCTACAACAATTGGATATTTAATTTCAACACTAAAAACCCAGTTTAAATCATACTATTTAAAAACAAAATTGCATTTCTATTTCTTTTTCTTAGCATAATAATAAGATCTAATAAAAATTATAAAATAAAATGGAACCTGTAGTAATTTAACAATCAAATATATGGGGAAAAAACAATTTGAAGGTCATTGTTCCACCCAACAAAAATCCAAAACAGCCTGGTCACTTCTTCTAAATACCCTCGAGCTTGATCATTTAACCACAAGGACGAACATGGTATCCCATTTACCTCAAAACTTCCTTCATTGATCAAAAAACTGTGTTCTCTTCTTTTCTTTCCCAGTAATATGAACCTCCTGCTCACCTAATGAATTCTTTTTATTCACTTTTCCTAGGACTTTTTTTCATTAATGAGCCACCTTCTCATCTCTTAGTCATACTTGAGTTCAACCAGTTTTTATGGCAATATGCCTCCTGCATCACTTGAGTTTGACTCAATCTCTTTGCCTCTTGGTCTTTCATAATGGCCACTTTTCATTCCTCCTTGTAGGTCAACAATCACTCTTCAATATCTACCTTCATATTTTTTTTATCTAAATTTATTAAATAATTATTCATAATGTTTTTACAAATGTATTGACCACCCTTGGTAAAATTTCAATTAAAATTTTGATAAATATACATAGAAAAGTCTCTAATAACTTTCAAATCTTTGGATATTACACCCCACTAGTTGAAAATCGGTGCCCTAGATCCAATTCAATTGATGGTTCATCCATTTGTGTCCTGGTTAGAGTTTTATCACAAGTTGCAACTCGTCTCCTCAATCCATTCAGGGACATATAGCAATTTCGTCCAAGGGCATAAAACCCAAACCAAGTTGCATAACAAAGTTTCGTAAGCTCACGCATGTATGTTTGGCCAAGACCCACATGAACCCACTATCCACAATCTCCATGCACAATGTTCCTGAAATTTGACCTCTTATTCAGAAATTGCACTATGCTTCATTAAGGAAAACCCTAGTTTTGATGTTCCTCTAAGAAACACTTTTCTAATAAACATAATGACAGTGGAGGGGCCCTACTAGCTGAAACTAGATGATATCTAGACCCAATTCAATTGATGGTTCATAAATTCGAGGCTTGGTTAGATTTTTATCACGAGTCGCAACTCACCTCGTGAAGCCATCTAGGGACATGTTCACAATTTGGCCTCGAAGCATAAAATCCAAACCGAGAAGCATAATGGAGTTCCATAAGCTCCCACATGTATGTTTCGATAACGCATGGAAAGGAAAGGAAAGGAAAGGAAAGGCATGGAATGAAAAGGAAACAAAAGGCATGGCATGGAAAGACAATGCAAGGCATGGCATGGAAAGGCAAGACATGGAATGGCAAGACAAGACATGGCATGGAAAGTCAAGGCAAGGCAAGACATGGCATGTAAAGGCAAGAAATGGCATGGAAAATCAAGGAAAGACAAGGCATAGCATGACAAGGCAAGGAATGGCATAGAATGCAATGATAAGGAAAGGCAATGTAATGCATGGTATGGAATGGTATGGTAAGGAAATGCATGTAATGTAAGGGAAAGGAAATGCAAGGAAAGGAAATGAAATGCAAGGAAATGCAAGCCATGGCATGACATGGTATGGGAAGGAAAAGCATGGCATGACAAAGAAAGGAATGGCATAGAAAGTCAAGGAAAGGTAGGGAAATGCAAGGCAAGGAAAGGATAGACATGGCAAGGTAAGGCAAGGCATGGAAAGTCAAGGGAATATAGGGAAATGTGAGGAAAGACAAGGATATATATGGAAACACAAGGTAAGGCATGGCAAGGCATTGAAATGAAAGGTATAGGTATAGGTTTAGGTCTAGGTATGGAAAGGCAGGGCAAGGAAATGAAAGGCATGGAAAGGAAAGGAAAGACATGGAATGGAAATTCAAGGCAAGGAAACTCATGGCATGGAAAGAGAAAGCATGGAATGGGAATTCAAGGCATGGAAAGGCATGGAATGGCAAAGAAAGGCATGGCATGGTAAGTCAAGAAAAGGAATGGAATCACATGGAAAGGAAAGGAAAGGAAAGACAAGTCAAGGTAAGGAACTAGAAGGCAAGGCTAGGAAAGAAAAGGAAAGGATAGGAATTGATCACATACTTTTTTATAGGCTCTCCATCCACTTGGCATACTCCAAATTCATCCATGGAGTTGGCTACCTTGGAATTCACACATGCGGAGTGGCTGCATGCATGCACATGCTTGGAGGGAATATTCCATGTGGACACTTGGCATTTGAATTTTCTTGATGCCTATTTTTTGTGGCATGTCCCCTTCATGAGAATTATTTTGTGCATACTACTACTATTTTTTTATGAGGGTAAATTGATTTGAAAACCTAATTTACATGTGTTTTCATATGGTCAACCATGGATTAATGAGAGAATATAACTAATTCATTATTATAATATTTATTTAACTTGTCATGGAGTTATTTAGTAGATAGTAATATTTTATTGTATAAGAGAAGACACTCACTCTATAAAGAACAATTCTCTCTCTCCATTGTAAACGATGGAGGATTTGGGTATTTACAAGATCTCCTCTTGGGCTACATTGTAGAACATTTTGGTAAGATTAATGGAGAATTTGAGGTATATTTTCATTTGATGTGAGTATTTATTGTGCACTCATATTTCATGTGTTGATTTTGTATTAAGAAGCCCTTGTAACATGTTGTTATTTCCATTATAATAAAGCATGTTTCATTTTGGATAGAGTAATGTGAAGTTTCAACCCTCTTATTTCTATTGTGATTATGTTAACCTACATGATTCTTGTTATGGGAATTGAGCCTTTTGACAAATTTATCTCCTTTAGAACCATTAATTGAGCATGGATTTGGCACTTAGAAATATTTTCCACCATCAGAGATTTGTTAATGTATAACACAAGAATTTATAATCACTTTAGAAAAAATGAACTATTCTTATTTATATAGACTTCCTTAACATTTTAAAAAGTAACTAATCAAATTAAATAAATTATTACAATGATTAGTGAAATAATAGACTACAAATCTATTTGAATACTCAACCAAATTGAGAAAATATTTATTTCACTTGATCAAAATTTCATAAATCTATCCAAATTTTGTGAAATAGTTGATAGAATCTAAAACATATTTGTACAGTATTTTTGATAAAAAAAAACTTTGATCACCTAATTTCCATCTCATAGAATACAAAAATAATCCAAATTCGCATGCTCAAGATATCCATGTTTTTTTCTAAGCGCTAAATTTTTTTTTTTTTTTTCATGTGCAACTGAACTAAGATTTTCTTGGAACCTCAATTAAATTATTGGAACCACACTTATCCTCATTTTTTTTGCAGGATCACTCACCCCATTTCTGTTAGTTCTATTTCACATTTTGGTGTGGACCTCCTCACCCTTTCTCCATATATTTCTAGGTCCGCTAGTTCGTAGTCTCACATTCTATAGAATGGTCATCTCACTTTTGTGATGTGCATAATGGTCTTGTCTCATAATTAGCCATGTTTCCTTCTTTCCACTCTACTCTTCCTGCTCACTATCTTCCATACTTAACCATTTCCACATTTAACCATTTCTTAGTTAATTTTCATAATACCCACCACTTAGTCATTTTCATAATTCATTTCCACATTATTTTCATAATTCATTTTAATTTTCCACTTACCATTTTGCATTTCCATTTTCATTTTCCATTTACCATCTTACTTTTCCTATTTCCCTTTTTTCCTATTTCCATTTTCCATTTCTATAATTTCCTTTACCTATGCAATATCGTAACTCCACAAACCCTACATTTAATTTTTTAATATTATTTCATATCTTAAGTTTCTTCCCCCTTTTCGTGGACCTACCATACTGTGACATGTGACATAAGGTGGACCAATACTATAATGACATATGGAGGTGATGTGGACAAACCCACAGGTGACATATGGAAATGCCATCGGTGCTAACAAGGTTATGACTAGGTTATGATTGTATGATTGGACTACACCAAAGTATTTATAATCTTCTTTGTTCCACATGAGTACTATAGTAAAATTTGTATTATAAACACTTAAAAAGTCTTGACCACAATGCATATAGGATATCAATTTAAAGGAAAAAGTTGAAATTTTAATGGAGTGGTAGAAATTAGATCAAAGACTAAGATTAATTCGCGAGTTAAGAAATTTTGGAAGCCGCAAATTAAGATTCAGGAGACAGGTTTGGGAAAATTGTACCTTGCTGGAAAGGTATTTCAACGAGGAAGATGTCTCAATATGTTTTTAGGACTGGAATTCGTTATATATTCATTATAAATTAAAAGAAAAATCAACAACATCTTTATGCATTGCTGATAAATATGTTCGACAACTCAACTTCCCAAGGAAATATGTGTAGATCATGAACTCTAAATTGTGCCTGGAAGGACTCGTTGGAAATATGAAATGAGTAATACTGCATCTATAATGTTTCCAATGGACTACAAAGAAAATATATCAATCAGAAAATTAAAACACAGTACGCTTTTGTTTAAGGCAGTCAATTTGAAAAATTGAAAATAAACTTTATTAAATAAACTTTATTAAAGGAATAAGTAGGCCCTACATGGAAGCACTAATTTCAATGAAATAAAGATATTAATGGAAATACAATAAATAATTAATTAAACTATATTTACTCCAAAAGGAATTGTGGAAAGTTCTACAAAGGAAAACCCTAACTACTTCGAGAACATTGAAACCATATTTTAAAAGGACAAGAGAAGGCATTAAGAGGAGGGAGGCAGTCAAAAGATTCTACAGTGTTGAATAGTCTACAACAAACAAAGATCTATCTTTCCAATATTCAGTGGATTGGCCTACTAAATCTTGTCTTTGTACATCTTATTTTATGTTTCTTTCCATCAAATCTTTCATGTATTTCCAAACAAACATGAAGATTTGGCTATGAGCATTTTTTTCTCAAAAGTCTTCAGTCATATTGTAATATTTTATGTACATAGAAACAATATCCATCCTTATAAAAAGGAAATTGAAGTTTAATTATAGGTTATCAATTTTTTATTGATATTGTTGAAGTTGTTGAGACAACTTTCTTTTTTTGACAATGTTAAATTTATCACATGTGGGATATTGTTATTGATTCCTCTACAAAGAGATATTTTCGGGAATAACTTTAATGACCTCTCAAGACTTTATATTTTGAGTGAGATGTTTAAAGTGTGCCTATCATATTATTTATTGATTTTTAATTATGCACTCTTCTAAAGTTCTATGATGACATGTCCATCTTTGTTTTCTCATTTCTTCTTGCAAAGTCTTAGCAAAATCCAGGTTCATTTTATCATACAAGAAAGAAATAATGTTTGTTGAATGGATATTCCAAAACCTTGTAGAAACAAATATCTGTTGAAACACTTTATATTATATTTTCCTCAAATTATATGATGTATGTTTTGTATATAAATATTGTACATTTGTATATATAATATTTCTTCTAATATCTCTCAGGGGTTTCTCTTTAGATCTCACAGGGCCACCAGGAAGGGCGTCCCCCTTCCTTGGCTAATTAGCAGAACATGATCAATAGCCATTAGCAAGCAAGGCGCTAAAGGAAATAATTACTATGTTATTTTTTTTATCTGTGTCGGCGTAAGTCAGTCACATAATTGCAATAAATCCTTCGGCGATATAGTAAGTAAGTCTATTTCTAAATAAATGGTTAGTCATTTTGTGTCATTTATTTTTTGTGATAAACTTCTCTAACCAGTCTGAATACACAAAGAGTCATAGAAAATAAAAGAAGTAATTAATTTTGTAAGAAGTCACCCTGCATTATGAAAGGTAACATTTTTCTATAATAAATTTGATGAAGTCTTTCTGAATCCTCCTTCTCTTCTCTGCATTTTCATTTTGTTGTGTGTGAGTGTCTGAATTGTTATGCACCAAGGGACTAGTGCACCCTATACATCATTGGATTTTTTTCTTATTGTGTTTGCATTTTAAGAAAGTGTGTATTAAGTAAACAAGTGTTCCCTCTCTTGAACTGATTCGATGGTTGATCAGTGCACCCTTAAAAAATCTATTGCTCCCTCTCTTGAAGTGAGTCATTGTTAGTTGAGTATTCTCTTCAAACATTTGAGTGCTCCCTCTTTGGTTTCGATCTCCATACAAATCAATTAGTACTAGAGCGTGTGCCTTGGGGAAGTTTCCACACACAGAGAATAAGCATAAGACAGAGAAAACATCCACAAAATTCACAATTTTGTTTTGGGATATTCAACTAATTATTCATTCTCTTGATCAGAGCATCCTTTTCACCCTTCTCAGGGTTCTTTTATGCCTTTTCATTGGTGAAACATTTTCTCCCTTCTCAGGGTTACTCACACACCCTCCTCATGGTCCCCTTTGGCATCTTAGGCATCTTATTTCAATAGGATATGATCCCTCTCTTCCATGCTTTCATACCATTCTTCCTCGAAGAGATATCTCTAGTGAGGAGTCCAGGGAAGCCATGTCAACTCTCATTGAATAATTGGAAATGGCTCTCCATGAATTACATCAACTCCAACAGTGTCGAAATCCAGTGCCCATGCAGTTGGATACATGCTTCCAGTTACTCAAGTTCATTGGACTAATGAATAGAGAGATGGTTGATTCTTGGATCTGTAGCCTCTCCACATACTTCAAGACTTCCCCTAAGATGGAAGAATCCACTAAATTACAGATCGCTAGTCTACAACTCGAAGGGATAGTGAGAAATTGGTGGGACACTCAATTGGAAAACTCAGAATTGATCATGGAGCTCGGTACACCACATTCTCTAACAAATGGAAGTATTGATTCTTGTGACATGTTATTTCATTCCTTGCAGAAGCACTTATACCCCCTAGGATATCTTCAGACTATTCTCTCCACTCAGTCAGTACAAGGCTACATTGGCATCTTCTAAAATTTATGCATCCATCTCCATAACAACAATCCTGACCAGGTATTAATAATCAAATTTAATTATGGACTTTCATTTCCTCTCCGTCACAATACTGATATTTTTCAACTCTCCTCTCTAAACAAGTCATTTTTATAGGCCTTGGTCGTATAATGTAAGGTAGCCCCTCAAATACGATATCTTCCAAATCGAACCCAGTCTGACAACCCACCTCCTTCTCATCCTCAACCTTATCCTTCTTCCTTGTTGATGACCAAAAATGTTGTTTGGTGTACTTTTCACAAGACCAACTCCCATAACTTTTCTAACTGTCGAGCCATTAAAAATATCTTCCCACATCAGACCTTGGTTTCATAGGTAAAAACCACCAAGTTTCTTGAACAAACAAAAGTCATCTCTCTCACAAAAAGCACTGAATTTGACCCATCCCTCATTCTCATGACTACGCCTGAACCAGGTCGCACTAATGATCACCTCTTTATGCATAACTTACAAATTAAACATGAACTGGCCACTATCATTTTGGACAATGTTAGCCAAACTAATTTAATATCCAAATACTTAGTCCAACATATCTAGCTTCCTTCAACCTCACACCCGGATCCATATCAACTTGGTTGGGTACAAAACGGAGGATCCCGCTATTACAGGAAAGTCCCCCTACGAATAGGTGGATTCCCTCTTGGATCCTAAATCTATAAGATAAAGACAAAAAAGTGATAACTTTGGTCACTAACATCCCTTTAAACCTAGATAAACTAATTTATAGAGAAGAGGAAGAAGATGTACCTTTTAATGATGTTTGTCTTCGCCCAGTTCCAAGTTGAGCTCTGATCCATAAGCTCTTCAATGGATCCTGCAATCCAATGAAATGCAAAGCATGCTTCCTATTCTACTACGATTAGTTTGAAACTAGATCCATCCATTAAAGACAAGTTCATGTAGGCATACACAATCTTGAAGGAAAAAGGCCAAGCACATGTATTAATGAAAACTCAATAGAGATACTTACAGACCTTTGATGCAGATGGAACAACCTCACCAAATTAACCTTCTCCAACACCTTGCTCAAATGATCCACAAACAAAATGACTATGATTCACTGATAATATCCCTTATGAGATCATAATTTCTATGCCTTCAATGTCTCCTCCTTCCTTATGCGATCATAAGTTAGGTATCTCTCAATTTCTCCATGTCCTTCACCATGAGAAGGCCTCTTTATATAACCTTGAAGAGGCATAACCACCTTAGAGATTCTTGGGATAGGTTGAGGATCTTTCTCCATCAGTTGTGGATCCTCCCTAAGATCCATCCTTGACCTCATATTCGAATCCAATTGATTTCAAGGATAAGGGGGATGTTCCCCTAATTGTCTCAACAACATAACCCTCCCCCATAATGGTGCACAAAGCGCTACAATGCTCCCCCAATGAAGGGAAATGAGAGATAGGGCTCCCTGCTAGTGGGTAGGGGAGTGATGCCCAAAATTTCCTCAAAAAATCCCAGCGCTCCCCTAGAATGGGGAACAGAATGTTGCAATGCTCCCCCAAAGGAGTGCAAGGAGCATTGGCACTCCTTGATAGTGGGTAGGGGAGCACTTCCCTTCAAAATTCATTTCTCAAGGAAAAAGGATTTGTACCCTTCATCAAATGACATTTCCTTCTTTAACCATTCTCTGAGGGTGTCTTCAAGTGTTCCTCTTGATTTCGTTCGAGACACAACATATGAAATATGACTATATGATGCGTGCGACACTTGTGGATAAAATGCATATTTTTGAAGCTACAAACATAGTTTTCATCTCTGTGGCAAGATCATTAAAAAATGAAACATAAGATACAAGCATAGTTTTCTTCTCTGTGGGAATCTTGTTAAAAAATGAAACAAAATCTTTGAGCATAGTTTTCCTCTTTGTAACAAGATCATTAAGAAATGAAACAAAAATCTGGGGATTCAACTCAAAGCGATGAGCATAGTTATTTTCCCATGTCAAGCTCATTAAAGAATGAAACACTCACCTCTCCCATTGAGTCAAGTCTTTAGATAGATCTCGTATATGTTGAGTCCAGTCTTTCGTTAGGTCTCGTATTTGAAACTTCATTTCATCCAGACGTATCCTTTTTCTCCATATAGTACATAAATTGGTGACAAACTCAAAGTCGGTGAATGAATTGAAGCTTGGGGGGCATGTCTCCACCCTTTGATTATCATCCCGAAGTTATTCCTCTCGCTTTTTGTTAAGAACCAAATATCAATATAGCATAGAAAAACCTCAGAAAAAGTACTCAACGCCTTGAAAAAGAGATAATTTTAGATAATAAGTCTCTTCGAGGGGGCAGCCTCCTTTTACCCCACTTAAATGTTCAAGTACAATATGATTCAAAATAAAAATGTCTCCTTGGTATATATAGGAGACTAGGAGGTATAATTACAACTAATGGCCTAAAGCCAACATAAACAAAATAACATTACTAATATAATATTCCCCAATTAAGGAGTAATGAGCCAATATTAGGGCTTAACATGCCCCTCCCCTTGAAACAAGTGTTGTTCGCAATGATTGAGTAACTCTAGATGCTTCTGTATAAAAGACTCATCTTCCCAAGTAGAATCTTCAGCCGGTAGTTTCCTCCATTTAATGAGATACTCTGAAATGGATCTATTCCCTAGCTGGCGAATTCTTGTGTCAGTGATGGCTTCAGGCTCCAATATGATTTTTTCTTCCTCGTCAAGTTATGACAATATAGTTTGAATTGGGATCTTGTCTCCTATAACCTTCTTTAAGCATGAAACATGGAAAAATGGGTGTACTCATGAAGATGCAGGCAGCTCCAATTTGTATGCCATAGTACCAATCTTTTGCGACACCTTATAAGGGCCATAGTACTTTGGTGATAATTTATTATCCTTCTTGGCTTGCTTGAGGGAC
>JZKD02S1322542.1:206036-234943 GCA_000966675.3 Picea glauca | reverse complement strand
ATAAATAGATTCTTAAATATATTAATCAAATAATAATACATTAATAATATATAAATACATTAAAAAAAACCTAGTTGCAGGGCGACAATGGTGATTCCTCTGCTGAACAAGAAGATTGTGAAGAACCGCATCAAGAAGTTCATAAGGCCTCAGAGCGATCGCCGCATCTGTGTTAAGGATATTGTGCCGGCTGTAGCAGAGAACGACAAGGGAAATGGCACGACGGCCAAGTTGCCGACGCTCTCTACCCTGAAACCCCATCTAATTGTGGAGGCACTGCATGCTACGGACGCCATAAGTTTCTACCAGCGCATGTTTGGGGCTGGAGAGATTGAGAAGTCTCACCACTCTCAGCGTAAGGCTGACCAAGAGATTCTTCTCATCCTTCAAGCCCATTTGAAGTTCGATTCTGCGGAGGTTATGGTCTGTGACGAAGCCGAGGAGGCCAGAGTAGAACTAGCAGCTGGTGTAGAGGAAACTGAGGAGGACGGCGCCGACTCATTCCCTGGCGAGAGAGAACCAACGATTTGGGACCGGATCAATGTTGAGAATAGGCGGAGGGTGTGACAAGTACTAAATTGTAGCCGTTGCCGCCTTCTTGACCTAAATATTGGAATCCAGTCAAATAACAGAGACCTCAGAGTTCTTCAGCTCTTGGGGAATTCTCCGCACTCGCTCTGGTGCAGAAATCTAGTTAAGAGGAATTCACTTGGAATATCGCGGCAAGACTAGCTCTGAAACTACGGCAAGCTTCCCCCTTTTTATAAAGACCATTGACAGATATTCTATCTACTTGCAGGCTCAAGAATCAGTCTCCGTTTTTGAACTCAAAACCCAAATCCACCAAGGTACAGGTATTCCGCCTGGATTCCAAAGACTAATCTTTGAAGGACGATAGCTTGGAGATGGCTCTCTTCTACGGGACTATGGAAATCTAAAAAACGGAACCATTTCTCTCACTTCTCGGTTTCATGGAGGAGCGCCCTCAGCCACTCATCCAAGCTCTTACAAGCAGGCTGTGAAATAGGGAACTTCCACTCCTTCGGGGTTCAAGGCTGAAGCTTCAAAAGTAAATGAGCCCTTTGGATCTGCCTTCATTATGGAGCAGTGCGCATAACCTCCAACAGAAGAATTCGAAGATCCCCAAGTCTATGTCTACGCCTTTCTCTACCAGGTCAAAGCCCTCATTTGCCGCTTCAATGGACTTTGGCCCTCAGCCCCTGCGCTAAAGGAATGGGTTAACAAGACCTGGTCGGAGGGGCATGAGCTGTTCTTATGCTCCAACGGGTTCTTCATCGTCAACTTCTCCACAGAAGTCGAATGCCAACGCGTGCTAGAGCAAGGTCCTTGGTTCTGGGGCAGATCTGGATTCTCCATGTAGCGATGGTTCCCAGAATTCAATCCACTGACCATGACAGCGATGACTACACTGGTATGGGTAAGACTACCCAATCTACCCCTGCATTTCTATTCTGCATCTTTTTTACCCACACTGGGTAATGCATTGGGTAGATTTATCAAGATAGACACAGACAGAATAACGAAAGCATTCATCACTTTCGCCCACCTATGCGTTGAAATTGACCTCAGTCAAGGGCTTCCAGATAGGATTCTTATAGACTGGGGTGACAGAGATCCTTTCATACATATGGTCGACTATGAGAACACCGCCTTCAGATGTCGCTCCTATCAGCAAACAGGGCACCTCTAGGCAACTTGTCCTCTTTCCCCCATCCCTCCCTCAACTTCGGGAGCATGGAAAAGAGCCAATGGTTGGCAAGGACCAAAAACTCACAGAAGCCACCCAAACCCTTCCTTTGACCACAAGAAACATCACAAAGATGCTCCAACTTCTACGCCTTCCTCAAGGCCTTCGCAGGCCCCAAATCTCACTCAGAAGCCAACCGTTGACCCAAAACACCAGCCTGCAGCCTCGGCACAAAATCCTGTAGACTCAGAAGTCATGATTCCAACTCCCGCAGCTAAGTCCTTGCACCCACCTCACGAAAAGGGGGAAACAACTAACACAATCATGATCACAACATCGCTCCCAGGGACTCAGAAGCGACCTCGTGAATCAGACAACTCAGACAACGACAAAGAAGCACCCTTGAATTCAGTAGCTCAAGATTATGGCACTTCCTTAGACCATCTGGCTTTGGTGGTAAAAGTTGTTGAGACTACCAGCTCCTCTGGTTGGATTGATGTTCGTAAAAAAAAAGGTAGAAAGGATCCTCCCCGACCAACACAATAATCCGGTCCATTCTCCTTATATTGTAATGTCTCATCTTGCTTTGCCCACGTGCTCTATGGAGCTCTCTTTTAGCATAGGCTAGTTTCAAATCTGAGGGGTCTTCTCCCTTCAGCAAATCAATGTATCACTTTGCACTTTTTCATGGATTGAATAGAAGGATTCTCCCCTTTCTTACTTAAAAATAATAATACTATATAAATGCATTGATCAAAAGTATAATATAGACAACATTAATAATACATTAATAAAGTAGTAATACATTAAAATTAATGTATTTAGTAAAGCATTATAAAAATATTAATACATCAACAATATAATATTACATTACTATAATGTATAAATTAGAGTATAAATACATGAATGCATAATGTAATTAATGCAGTATTAAATTAATAATAATTAAAAAATATATTATTAAAGTAGTAATACCTTAATACATTAATAATAAATTAATTGATAGATACATTAATAATGTAATATATTAATTAATAGATACAGAAACAATGACTTGTAGCTATAGAGATCACAACATGCACACCAGGAGACAGATGCTAAGAAAAACTCACCACCACTCCTTCACCCGGAGCACCTGAACTTGATCTTCGGGGTCTGTAGCATGGTGGATGACCAAATATTCAGGGCTGTCTGGGTTAGCCAACGCTTGGACATGTTGTATGCAGCTTACTCCAGTGCCACTCCACGGCGACAATTCCCCACCCACGCTCAGCTCTATTCCATTCAAGTAAGCAGCGACAAGGAGACGAACGACCGCGAGGACACCAATGAATAGGTTCTTTTGTTCATCATTGTCTCCAACTCTCTCTCTTTTTGATGTTTATCAGAGCTGTAACTCTTCTAGTTAATAGCCTTGTTAGTGTTAGCATAGGCCTTACTAAACTGCTGTTGAAACTGGTCATGCACCCTGGTTTCCTTCGGGCAGGGTGGCGAAACGAGTTTTTGAATTTGCATGCTATTTTGAACAGGCCAACTATCTCAGTTTCCTTCACAGGCGAGACAACTGGCACCTACATGTTATGGTGTACTTTTGAAGTTTTAATATAATAGGATTTTCTTTTTACTTAAAAAAAAATAAAATACATTAAAACATTAATAAAGTAGTTATACATTATTAAATTTTTAATACATTAATAATGCATTATTAAATTAATGCATTGTCGAAATTAAAGTATTAATTTACATAAATGTATAATGGCCTTGTCTAAATTAAATGACATCATAGCCTTGTCGTCACGAGGGTATGTCCTTTAGATTGTGATCGAAAGATATTTCTGTGACATTGCGATGACATTATATCTACATCATATTGTGAGGACAAGGTATTTTCTTTACATTGTGATTAGGGGGATATGTTCGTCAAAATGCAACGATAAGGATGTCTTCGACACATTGTGTCTACAAGGCTATGGTCGTCACATAACGACGACATGGAATTTTCATCACATTGTGGCGACACGATACTTCCATCAACCACCTTTTACATGATATTTGCGCCACATTGTGATGGAATGGTATTTGAGTCACAATGTAACGAGGAGGTCGTGTTCATCACAATGTGAAGATAAGGATATGTTCGTCACATAGCCGAGATAAGGCTATGGTCCTCACATTGCAAAGATAGGATATTTTCATCAAATTGTGACAACAAGATATTTGCATTACATTGGGACGATAGGAAATTTTTGTCACATTACAACGACAAGGCTATGTTCGTCACATTGCGATGACATGGCAATGGCAAGGATATGTAGATCACATAGAAACAAGAAGGCTATGTTCATGAAATTGTGATGACAAGGCTATGTTTATCACATTGCAATGACAAGGCTATGATTGTGACATTGCAATGACAAGGGTATGTTTAGAGCATAACAACGACAAGGCTATGTTCAACACATAGCAACAATAAGGATATGTTCATCACATTGCGACGATAGGATATTTGCATCACATTGTAAGAACATGATGTTTTTATCACATTGGGACGACGATGTTATGTTCCTCACATTGCAGGATATTTTCATCATAGTGCGATGATAAGGCTATGTTATTCACTATGCAATGATAGGGCTATCTTCTTCATAGTGTGATAATAAGAATTTATTTGCCATGGTGCAATGAGATGGCAATGTTCATCACATTGCGACGACGAGGCTAAGTTCATCACATTGAAAAGACAAGGTTATGTTCAACACATCGTGACAACAAGACTATGTTCATCATATTATGAAGACAAGATATTTGTATCACATTACAAGGATCGGATAATTGTGTCACATTGCGATGATGAGGCTATGTTCATGACATTGCAATGACAAGGCTATATTCATCATAGTGTGATGATAAGGCATGTTGATCACATTGTTATTGTGGGGCTATGTTCATCCTATTGGAATGAGAAGGCTATGTTTGACACAGTGGGACGTTACTATGTTTTATAGATTGTGATGCTACTATGTTCATCACATTGCAACATTACTATGTTAGTAAGTGGGCAGATGTTATACTCGTCACACTGCGACAAGAAGGCTATGGTCTTCACATTACGATGATATGATATTTCTGTGACATTGGGATGACAGGATATTTTCATCATATTGTGGTGACATGATATTTGCATCACATTTTGACGACATGATATTTGCATCACATTGTGATGAGTAGGTCATGTTTGTCACAATGTGATGACAAGGTTATAGTCGTCGCATTGTTATCACATGATATTTTCATCACATTGTGATGACATGATATTTGCATCGCATTATGAGGAGGAGGCCATGTTCATCACAATGTGACAAAAGGGCTATGTTTGTCACATTGTGACGACAATGCTATGGTCATCGCATTGAGATTCCATGATATTTGTGTCACATTGTGATGAAAGGATATTTGCATCACATTGCGATGACATGATATTTATGTCACATTGCAACATTATGTGTTCGTCACATTGCAACATACATGTTCGTCGCATTGCAACACATTATGTGTCACATTGCAACATGATCCTCACATTGCACCACATTAAATTTTCATGCAACATTATATGTTCATCATATTGCCTCACATTGCAACATTATATGATCATCATATTACATCACATTGCAACATTACTATGCTCATCATGTTGCAACATGACTATGTTCATGACAATGTGACATTACATTCTTTGTTAGAATGCGACATTACTATGTTCATCACACTGAGACAAAAGGGAAGGCTCTTTAGATTCCAACAACAAGGCAATGTTCATCACATAACGACATTTCATTGATTGTGAGATTGCGACATTACTATGTTCGTCACATCGATGTTAATATGTTCATCACATTTCAGCATTACTATGTTTGTCACATTTTAACCTTACTATATTCATCACATCGATGTTAATATGTTTGTCACATTTCAAAATTACTATGTTTGTCACATTTCAACATTATTATGTTGATCACATTGTGATTGTGGGGCTATGTTTGTCACATTGGAATGAGAAGGCTATGCTCGACACAGTGGGACGTTACTATGTTTTTTAGATTGTGATGCTACTATGTTCATCACATTGCAACATTACTATGTTAGTAATTGGGCAGATGTTATACTTGTCGCACTAGGACAAGAAGGATATGATTGTCACATTACGACGATATGATATTTGTGTGACATTGGGATGATAGGATATTTTCATCATATTGCGGTGACATGATATTTGCATCACATTTCGACGACATGATATTTGCGTCACATTGTGATGAGGAGGCCATGTTTGTCACAATGTGATGACAAGGTTATAGTCGTCGCATTGCTATCACATGATATTTGCGTCACATTGTGATGACATGATATTTAAATCGCATTATGACGAGGAGGCCATGTTCATCACAATGTGACAACAAGGCTATGTTTGTCACATTGCAATGATAATGCTATGGTCGCCGCATTGTGATTCCATGATATTTGTGTCACATTGTGATGAAAGGATATTTGCGTCACATTACGACGACATGATATTTACATCACATTGCAACATTATGTGTTCATCACATTGCAACATTATATGTTCATCATATTGCGTCACAACATTATATGTTCATCATATTATGTCACATTGCAACATTACTATGTTCGTCATGTTGCAACATGACTATGTTCATGACATTACATTTTTTGTCAGAATGCAACATTACTATGTTCGTCACATTGCAACAAAAGGTAAGTCTCTTCAAATTCCAACAACAAGGCAATGTTCATCACATAACGACATTGCATTGATTGTGAGATTGCGAAATTACTATGTTCGTCACATCGATGTTGATATGTCTGTCACATTTCAACATTACTATGTTTGTCACATTTCAACATTACTATGTTCATCACATCGATGTTAATATGTTCATCACATTTCAACATTACTTTGTTTGTCACATTTCAACATTACTATGTTCATCAGGTTGCAACGTTGGGTAATGTTTGTGACATAGACAATTTATGTTTGTCACATTGCGATATTGGGATATGATAGTGACAGTGTGACGTTCGGCCAATTTTGAGACATACCAATGTTCAGAAACATTCGAAGCATAAGGAAATGTTCATTAAAATGTGACAAAGTGAAATATTCATCATATTGTAATTTTTGGCCATGGGCATCACATTGCAATTTTTGTGTAGGCATATGTTGGGTTTAATCTCCTTGTGACATTACACCACATAGCCCATTCATTTATGGCTATCTTAAATAGAGAAATTCGTTACAAGTTATGTTAAATTGAGATGTTCCGGAATGGTGATGTTTCATTCTAATATTCGACAACGATGGCTTATAAGGAAATGTTGCATTCCTCAATTGTTACATCGCATTGCGACATACATCAAGGGTTGGGTTATGTTGCAAGGATTATATCAACATAGTCATGGCTAACATGGGAAGAATATGGTTGTTGATGATTAAATATGGTAGCCCATGGGTGTCGATGTCCCTATGGTGGATCAAGGTTCACTAAGGATGAGTATGGTTATGTTACATTGAGATGTTTATGTTGATTGAGTTATATCGAATTTTTACGTTCCTAGTTATGTTGCAAATGTGACATTCCAGAATGGGTTACTATTATGAAATTATACATTCATCATAGGTTTTTGTCAAATTGCAATGTTCATGAATGGTTATATAATTTTATCTTTTTCCTCCGGGCTTATATTGGGGAATGAAGAAGTTTTTAGTATGGTCAAGATAAATTTTATAAAATATTGTCCCATTTTAAGAGAAACAAAATAAGAGGATGAGTTAAAGAAAAAAGGACATTACGAGAGTTGTAATCAAGAATATCGTTGAATTCAACGTCAATTTTATTTTGTAAAGAGAGAATTTAATAGTAATATTTTAAGAGGCTTGCTCTAAAACAATGTGATATAGGAGCATGATTTAAAAGTGAAAAATTGATTTCCATTAACTTAACATTATTTCAGAGAGAAGAGTGTGTCACTTAGACACATTTAGAGAGCAATAATTTTATAATGAAATTGACATAAATATTTGTGACATACTTATATTATTATTCCATTAACAAACACTTATATAATATAAAAATATAATTGATTTCATTTTTAAAAATAAAAATATAAAAAATATTCAATCTTTCTCAAGATTAAATATATTTAAATATATAAAATATTTGTTAAAAATTAAATAGCAATTCAAATGAATCAAAATATATTAATAAATTAATATATTAATATACTAATACAATTCAAATGAATTAAAATAAAATAGTAATACACTAATAAAATGATACATTAGTAAATTAGTAATACATTGTTAAATTAATTATAAAATTGTATATAAACTAGCATACCCCTTTACACGCGAATGAGAATGCTCAAGTTGAAAATAAAGTATAGACACGGACGGCAAGGAAAGGAGTTATGGTGGTGGGATAGACATGTAAGGTAAGAGAAGGAATTCTTGTTGAGAGTGGTTGAGATGGACACTTACCACGAACACATATGTTGATATGGATACTTAGACAACACAACATATGTTGAGAGGGAAGAAAAAGTTTGTACTATATTAAATGTATATATAAAACATTAATGTAAAATCATTGATATGGAACTCAATTACATAGAGGTTTCAATTATACTAATTATACTGTAATAATATGGAAAAATGTAATGCTAGTGGGCAATAGAGGTTGTTATTTGTGATTTTTTTATGTTTTCATATATAAATTATCATTTATATTTTTTACTTTTAGTAGATAAAAATATTAGAATTCACATTAGTATATGAAAAAATCTTCTAATAAAAATAAATAAATCCATATATAAATATATACTTTAAGGTTATTAAAAAATTTAATGGTGTAAATTTAACAGAAATTCACACATTTTAATGTTTTAGAAGAGTTATGAAATCAAAGAATAAATAAAAATATTAATGAAATAATATGCAAGACACAAGTTGACAATTTTAGTATGGGTTAATGTTAATGGTTCCTCTTCAAAAGCTATAAGTACATGTAGAAAACCTTTAAAGTGGATGTAAAATTTCAATGATGTTGCACTGCATGATTCTTTTATGATATTGGTTGGATATTCCAAACACAAGTTGTAGATAAATTGCCAAAAATATGTCAAAGTGTGTATATAATAGTAATTCATATATACACATTTAATAAAAAGTGCAAAATGTAATTGTTTTCATACTTTATAGGATCATTTAGGTAATGTACAATTATGGATAAAATAAACAGTATTTTAAATGTCATCCTAAGATGATAATCCCCCTATTCATCTAATGACCACAAATAAAAGATGAAAAGATGAATTCCAAAGGTGAAGTGTTATAGTGATAGCATAAAAACTTTGAGAGAGGAAATTTTAAACCTTGCTTCATGTTTGACTAATAATAAACTAAAATTATTTAATTATAATTTAATTTAAATTTATCATTTCTTCATGTTTGACTAATAATAAACTAAAATTATTTAATTATAATTTAATTTAAATTTAACACTCAATGATATGAAATTTCTAAAAATATAGTTAAATAAAAAATATTGTATTTTAATTAAATTTTTAGGAGATATTTACTCCAAATTCGATGAAAAATTGTTGCATCTGCAAATTTGAGTGGTTAATTATGTATAATTCGAGTAACCCAAGGGTTTTTCATCACACTGAATCTTTTTTTGCATAAAAAAATGCAATTTAAACAACATAAAATTGTGATTTCATATTGATTCATAAAAAGGAATAAACTTAAAATAGATAAACAACGTCATAAAAAACATTAATAAAAATAAAAACTAAATTCTATTTAATATATTAAACATTTTAATATAAATTATAAATATATGAATTACTAAATTATTAAAATTTATGTTTTATAATTTTTATAAATAAATTTTTTTTTACACATGATACTTAGTGGTAGAGTTCAGTAAATTATTTTTAACATAGTTTAGATTTCTCATTATATTTGAAATGTTCTAAGAAAAACAAAGTATTATTTATATGTCCATAAAATACTTTGCTCTATGTATTTTAGGTTAGCATTGGAATGATTTTACAGAGATAGTTGTAACATCTACAACAAAGTTTTAATAGTAACTTAATGTTGCATTTATGTATGAATAAATATATTTAATGAAAATAAAACAAATTCACTTACATATTTGATTATAAATTCAAGAAGTTTCTCATGTTAAAAAATAATTGATTTTTAGATTTAATAAAACTTAAATTAAAATAAATATAAAATGAGATTTATAGCTAAAAATATTTAATTCTTCTCCATCTTTTCATGTTTTAAAGAAATGAGATTTACAATTTTCCAAACTGAAAGCTCTTTTCATGTTTTAAGGAAATGAGCTTTACAATTTTCCAAACTGCAAGCTATAATTAGTTTTCTAGAGTAGAAATGGATCTTCAAAACTGTAAATGTATTTTAATAAGAATAATGCATTAACTATATGATCCATTAAGGAAAGAACAATCGAGAACAATTATTTTAGTGTTTGCCAATTATTAAAAACATCCCTAGTGAGTCAAAACTTCTTTGATAGTAATTAATAAATTATAAGTGAGACTATCACAGAATAAATATAATTAATAAATTATAAGTGAGAGAAAGATCACCAAACAAACTATACAACAATTTACAAAATTATCACCTTTACAAAAATATAAATACATATATAGGCATGTCCAAGTTACAAGAACTTAATAAGTGACCAAATTACAATTGCCACATGACAAAGGCATTTCCAAGTTACAAGAACTTAATAAGTGACCAAATTACAACTACCACATGACAAGCACAATAACCATCACGGGTGAGCACATGCAAGAGCAACTACTCTTTTCTTTTTTAGCTTAACATAGCCGATCTCATTTCTACATGCTACTGAGTAAATAAAAAAAAATGTACATTTAAACACACCAATACAATGCAATATTAATACAATGTTTGAAGAATATATATATATATATATATAACACACTTGTATCCATGCATTGGTCTAAGTTATCCTTCTAAAATTACCAAACAAAAACATGAGAAATTAAAGCCACAAATTAGAACTTAAAAAAATGTATCACCTCCTAAAAAGTAAAAACGAGATGTTAGAGGTTAATTAAGACAAACAACAACCAAAAAAAACTTCGACTCAAACACCGCATAAAATAATGAATAAAATGAATTGTACAAATTATATTGCATTCAAGATCATAAGAAAAGTACAAAAAAGTAAAGTCTGCAAATCCAATATTTTGATTGAGAGCCAATCCAGATTTGTTGATGTTAGAAAAGTATCAAAAGCATAAACATAACTTACTAATAATTAACATTTCATAATTTTTTTGTTGAAGCCCAACAAGACCATAGTTATCCAATTCATTGGTTATGTTTATTTCTGAAATAGACAATAAATAGCTGTATAATAAAAAAATACCCCTACCAACCAATTTTTCTAATTTATGACATGGTCTACCATTAGATTTTGGTGACATGGTCTAAAGTTAGTTTTCGGTGAATATAATAGTAATTGGTTCCTAAAGAAAAATTTCATTGTTTGAGGTGATCTAACCAATAATTTCCATTTAAATATTCATCTTTAATTGTTACCAAAACATGACATGTTCAAAGCAGAAGCAATAAAAAGCATGGAACAACATGCATATCAAGGCCACATAAAACCCCTCGATTGAATAATAGTGACTCATGTCGTCTGCACTTCAAGTGGAGAACGGAAAGATCACCGGCGCGCTAGAGGTATTGTAACAGAACAGGGCAAGCCCGAACACATTGACGTAGATCTAGTTCAGGAGGAAACCTTTGGATTGCAGGTATCTAAAGGGGATGAAGGGAGATACAGATGGTTATAACTTTGTCAGTTTGTAAATTATTTTGTATGCTGACAAATTATAGAAATGCAGTGTACTCTACGCAAAAACTTGAACCTGTAGTTGATTCACTGCTCCAGAGGAGGTTTCCTTTACCATTCTGATAACGACTATCCTATAGTCCAGTCTTTTAATTTCTCGTAGTGTTGAAAACAACAATTCACATTGTCATGATTAAATGTTTGAACATATGTATATTGTTTCGCACTAAAAGGTGCTTTGGTTTTTGGACTACCGTGCCACCTGTGAAGTAATTAATGATGCTTTTTGCTCGTAGTAGTCTGCTTTCGCGGCCCACTTTGCCACCTGTGAAGTAATTAATGATGCTTTTTGCTCGTAGTAGTCTGCTTTCGCGGCCCACTTTTTTATTTAAATGTTATATAAATTCTGTGCCATATTTTATATGAATAATGATAACAGTATGTACCCAAGAGAAAAAAGATACTGGCCTCTTTATACAATATTTGCTAAAAAAATACCCTAAATTAATTTCGGATTCGTGGGTCTGATTGATCTCGGGGATTCGTGTAAATTAATCTACCCAATTATCTATCCAGTTGGCAAATCCCATTGACCAATTAATCCAAAGTAATACTCACTTAATTTCAAGACATTTACAGAATTCAAATATTCCATTAAATTAAACAGAAAATACCTGTATATATATAGCAGGATAACTGCAAGGGCTTGCACTTTGTCGTAGTCGCGAAAACATGCACTAATCTGTGCCCATGCTGATGATGCACACAGCATGTTCTGCGCTCTCTTTCGTCCACACAAAACATAAAAACGGAAAAATCCCGCCAATAAAGGCAATTGAATCGATAGAGCCAAAACCCTCCTAAAATGTAAACTTCAACAAATGCTCTGTGATTGATTTGGAGTTGCGCCGGAGTCGAAATGGGACCGGAATGCGGGCAGATTGCGGCAACAGATGACCCAGGCATCTGCATGGATGCGAAAATCTGTCGAGATTTGCATTGGAGGCCAGATTTTAGATCTTGTTTTGTTGGCCTGGAAAATATAAAGTTTTAACCCAGGTCGGCTCTGCTCCGCTCTTGCAGATCCCGCGAGATTAAAAAAACGGTGTAGAAATGGGCCGGGAGAATATAAACGACGGCGGGAGGTGCCACTCGGCCCCGCATGTCCAGAGTAGATCCTCTTTTCATTTGCATATTCTACTCGCTTTTGTTTATTTAAAAATAATGTTCGGAAGGGATGTCTTCCTGTGGTACTTTCAGGCATACATATGATAGGTATTTCATTTACCTGCTCCGGGAAAGCTCTGGTCGTCCTGCCTTTGATTATGGTTGCTTTGTAGGAAGAGGTGTCTATGCCAATAATTGTCAGCAAAGGGCCTTTTGGATTGGTGATTTTCCCATCTCTCGAGCTTGCGAGGCATACATTCGAGGTTGTGGAGGAGTTTGTCGCCGTGTTGCACGAGAGGGGGTATCCGAGACTGCGTTGTTGCTCTACATTGGTGTCAATGATATGAGATCTCAGCTAGAAGTTGTGAAGAGAGGTGTGCACATTGTGACAGCGAGGGACCCTTTAAGAAGGATTCATTTACTCGCTGAGAATAAGAGGGAGTACCATGTAGACAGAAACGAGATGATGCCTAAGGATTCTGCAAAAGTGGATGGAGGCGGTGTTTAGAGTTGGAGTAAAGGTGGTTGGAGTCGGTGTTTAGAAATGGAGTCGGTGGCAGAAGGTGTATAGAGGTGCAACCGGGGGAAACTAAATGTTTGACAGCTGGAGGTGTTGGATAAATGACAGGTGGATAAGGTCAGGCGGTGGGTATAAGGTGGTTTTGAAGGGATGGTTTTAGAAAATCTGTGAACAAGTGGACAGGTTTTCTATAAAACCTATCAGTAAGGTTGACAGGTTTTCTACAAAACCTATGAGTAAAGATGCCTTTCGCATAAAAATAATATTAAAAGATAAATTAGATCAATCATAATTATTAATTATGCATTATCAATTTAAAATATATTTTGAATTTATAAAAAATAAATAAAAATTTAATTTTTGATATTTTTTTCATTATTTATAATAATTATAAAATTCATTATTTTAAAAATGAAGTTAAAAACATATATTCTAAAAATTTGGTTATGTGTCCAATACAAATTGGTTATTTTGGTTAAATCTACCTTTTAATATATAAAATATTCAATTAATACCAAGATATTTGTATTCTAAAAATTTGGTTATGTGTCCAATGCAAATTGGTTATTTTGGTTAAATCTATCTTTTAATATATAAAATATTTAATTATTATCAAGATATTTGTATTTTTATAATATGAATGCTTTTAATTAAATAATATATTTATAACATTTAATTTCTATGAAAATTATATGTATATAATTTTATAAGACTCCCCTCCATACATATCCTATCCTCTTTTGAATTTGAACATGTAACTTTTTAAAAGAAAACACATGTTCTTAACCATTAGATTCATATAAAAAGATATATATTAAAATTTAATTGAATGCTAATAATCCAAAAAATTTGAAAACCTTTTTAACATAACCTAACATGCCCTTACCCTTCCCTTCCATCATGTAAAGTAGAAAGCTTGAAATCTTTTTAATAGCACGCACAAGACATAACAGGAACACTGACCTCCAAATCAACTTAATTATGCAAATATTGAATTTGTAGATGTAGTATACACATATAATTTCCATCCAATATTAATAGTTTGTGTGTGATACATTTAACCTTAGGTGGCCGATAGAGATGAGGCTAACATTGAATCTTACAATAAAGGAATGACACTCAATAACACCACGAGCTTTACAATAATCAGGGAAATAACATGAATGTCCGTTTCATCAATTAAAATTACCTTCTTGTAATATCGAGGGCGAGGAACCCTCCATGTGTATAAAACGAACGATTAATCAAATTATAAAATCAATTTGGACGCCCGATTCAATACAAACTTTGAGAATCATCCTATATATATAAAAGCGCAAATGGAAAATATATGTTGAAATGGATTGATTTACTGTAGTGAGGAATTTCGCCTCTGTAAGAATTTCATTGTTGGCTCCACATTGTTGCAAATGGAAAATATATGTTGAAATGGATTGATTTATTGTAGTGAGGAATTTCGCCTCTGTAAGAATTTCATTGTTGGCTCCACATTATTGGCTCCACTTAAAGTAATCTTGCATTTGTTAGCTTTAAGTCATGAACTAACGTGATGATATTGGCCAAAAGGAAAAATTCGTTCACCTAATTCACCAGGCAGACACATCTGTATATCACCATAAAATATCGGTAATGCCATTTTCATGGCGATCTCTCTACATTATTTTTGTAATGGTCCATAGGCGAAAGCAATGAAATTATTCAATCATTTACAATCCAATAAAAGGATGAAAGGTTTTCTAATCACATAGAACGGAAGCACAATATCCTGTGAAGCATTGCGCACAATATCTTCTGCATGTGGCGTTTGAAGTAGCACAAAGTCAAGCCAGACACACATGCATACGGTGCAGATTTTTGGTGTTTTGTGGGTAAGTATGAAAATTTTGCCTTTGTGCATTTGAAGTAGTACAAAGTCAAGGAGAGACTCATGAATATGTATGCGAAGGAGCGCACGAGCAGGTATTTTTTACAGCCAGGGATTTTTTACAGACTGTTCAGGTTGTTTCAATTTAAGTTGTCTCTAAAATAGAAATAACTCTAATTCTGACTCTAGCTTTAACTCTAACAAAAGATCTTCACTCTAAGTCTTTTAAAATAATTTTAATCATAATTCTAATATAATAACCCTAACTTTAATATTCTAAAAAATAAATTTCACACAAGCATTAATTATCAAGCCATTTAAATACAGAGTAAGTCTTTTGAAATAACTTTAATCATAATTCTAATAAAATAACCCTAGTCCTAATATTGAAAAGAAAAAAAATTCACAGAAACATTAATTCTCAAACCATTTTTTAAATACAGAGTAGTATGGTCGTTTATGTTCATTTAATTAAGTACAAACAACATGAGCTGCTGATAGTAGGAGCAATCGAGGGCATTGCAAAGTCCAATAAGAGCACGCAGAGCGAATACCAGCACATCCTTGTCAGGAATCCCATAAAAGAACGACGGCTTGATCCATCCTTCGATAACGAGCCACCATCCCAAGTTTACAGATTAGTATTTCTGAGTGTCGTTGGAAAGCCTCCTCGCTTCTAATGTCTTCTCTCCATAAGCTACAGGGATGAACGTTGGAAGTAAGTTATTCCGTATCACTGTAAGGGGCTTGTTTTACAAGAAACATAATTGAAAAGAAACTTCCAACTTATAGTAAACTGAGAATAAATTGACATTGAAGTAATGTACCGAAGGAAGATGTGAAAACCAGTAGAATAATAACAAATCCAAAGCACTAATACAGAAGTAGGATTCTCTTTATATTGCTTATGACCGGTGCACAATCCTGTCGAACAAGAACAAACCAGATCAGGATCACTGGTTTGTGGGAAAATACAGCTTGTGAGCTTATTAGAGTTCTTTTTAGTATTCAGTCTGGGTAGGTATGTGTACCGCTGTGTTAACTACCATGCGTCCACCTATTCATGCGCGTTAACTGAAACGCACTGCTCTCGAATTAATGTATATTCATGCGTATATGTAATTATATGCGTCCAACCACTGCGTTAACTGAAACACATGCTGCTTGATATCCGAGAAAAAACGTGGTCATTGCTCTAGAATTAATGTATATTATTCCCTGTTAAATAATTGAATGTCCAATCATTGCTCTAACTGAAACTCATGTCGCTTGAAATCCAAAAACAAACGTGGTCATTTCTCTCGAATTAATGTATATTATTCTCTGTTAAATAATTGAACGTGTGAATGAGCATTCTATATAGATTGATTAATCCTTAATTAGTTAAAAGTGGCAATGAGTGGTTAGGGTAGTAATTCTTTAAACATATTAATAAGTAAATGTGAAAAAGTAAAAAAAGGAAACGGATGCATTCATAAATGTAAGGAAGTTATTAATATTAATTTTTATTCATTGATTTGAGTGTAAAACAAAGAATATTCCAGCATCATTAATTGAGTGTAAATTTGTAATTAAAAAAATGAATAAATCATCTATTCCAATAGGCAAACACCTATCGACTTAATTACTAACTAAAATAATATAGTTCATAATTAATTATTAATTAATAATAATAAAGTAATAACACTTTCAAATACATTAATATCTTAAAGTATTATTGTATTAATTTAATACATTAATCCATTAATGTATGTATAAATTAAAGTATAAAACATTAAATATAATATATTAATGAAACATGTTAATTAATAAATACATTAATAATTAATAATGTATTGTATTAATTATTTTATACATCAATATATTGCTAATGCATTAATATATTAATAAAGTATTATTACATTATGACATTAATCATTGAAAATGTTACTTAATTAATTAATATATTAATAATGTATGAATAACATAGTAAAATATTCAAGTATTATAAAGAAATGTAGGGGTTGACCATAATTATGACGATGGTTGATCATGACCATGGTTGACTATGGGTGACCATGAACATGGATGACTATAGTTGACCATGACAATGGTCGTGACCATGGTTAACTTTAGTTTCCCATGGTTGACAATGGTTGATTATGGTTGACCATGACCTTCCATGACCATGACCATGGTTAATTTCCATTGAAATTGGTTGACCATGCCCACGGTTAATTGTTGTTTACCTTGACTTACCATGACCATGGTTAACTTCCATAGCCTATGGTTGGATTTGGATTACTATCGTGGACTATGATTAACCATGGTGCATGCCCATGGTTGAATGTGCTTGACCTTAAACACTGTTGAACACAGTTGACCATGGTTGGCAATGCTTAATCATGGTAGAGAAATGTTGTTCAAAAGACTCACCACAACCATGGTTAACTTTTGTATACCTTGGTTGAATTTGGTTTACTATAGCTGGCTATGATTGACCACGGTTAAGCATGAACTTCACTATGGTTGAATTTCGTTGACCATGCTCATGGTTGACTATGGGACAAAAGGGCTTTGTTTGTCACATTGTGACATCCGTTTATGTTCGACACATTGTCACAATGTGAGGTTTGGAAATGTTTTTCGCATTGTGATGTTAAGATGTTTGTGTGACATTGCAACGTGAGGATATGTTTGTCACATTGTAACAATAGGGAAATGTTTACACATTGTAAAGTTGATTTATGTTCGTCGCATTAAAACAACACGACAATGTTTGTCACATTTTGATGTATGTTTATGTTCATCAGATTACGATGTTATTAATTACATTGTGACGAAAGGGATTTGTTTGTCACATTGCAATGTTCGTTTATGTTCAACATATGTCCATGTTACTATGTTCAACAGATTGCAACGTTATTATGTTTGTCACCATGGGACATTGCTACGTTCATCACATTGCAACATTACTATGTTCGACACATTGTAACGTCTAATTTTGTTCATCACATTGCAACATCAAGTTATGTTAGTCACATAAAAATGTTTCTTTGTGTTGGACACATTACGAAAATCAAGTTAAAAATTCTAATGAAGTGTTTACTTTGTGACAAAGAAATGAGATTTTAACTAATGTGATATATTAAATAGAAGAAAACTTAGAATTATACGTGTTCTAACGACATTGATAGCAAATGAACTTGAAATCAGGGAGATGTGTAATTTCTTTAGTATTTACCACAAAATTAACCTCTCACACTTAAATTAAATATTAATAACAAAAGAAACATTTTGAAATGTTAACCATACAAAAAAAATTAAAATATTTCAATGTCCAACTTAGATAAAATATTTTTATAATCAACCTCATATCTGATGATTAAAACATTTCATAGGTGTAATTCCTTTGATGATCAACATGGATTTGACACCTAGCATAGACAAAGATAACTAACATAAATCCATCTTAACTCCAACTGGATCTATTATACACATAGAGATAAGTTCTTTGAAGTGATTTTTTTTTAATTAAAAAAACTTAAGAAAAGGTTTACAACTCCATTTATAAAATAAATTTACTTTAAAAATTTTAAAATATATACTATAAGACTTCATCTATAAAATAAATTTAATTGTTAAAATTTTAAAAATATTTAATATAAGAATAGAGCTTATCAATTTTTAAAATTGAATATTTTTTCAATTTTAAGTATACATGTTAGAGTGAAATTTACAAGACTATCTAAATAAGGGTTTTTAGATTTATTATATATTTTATAATGAAATGAGTTTTTAGATTTATTATATATTTTATAATGAAATAGATTTAAAAAAAAATTATAATAAAAAAGACAAATTAAGAAAACAATAATTTTAAAATCTAGTTTTTAATTTTTTAAAATGTAAAGGATTTAGGAAAAAAATTATACTCCATGTAGAGCTATGAAACTACAATTTTTATTTAAATTATTTTTGAAAAATAAATTCGTGATGTTCAAATGATTTGAAAAATAAATAAGTAATGTGCAAACAAAAATAATAAGCTATGAAATTACAATTTTTATTCAAAATATTTGAAATAGAAATTTGTGATGTGCAAACAAAAATAATAAAGAAACACTGCAATTCATTAGGGAACAAATAAATAAACATAGTTTTACAATGGATTGCAAAAAGTTACAATTGAAGCAGCTACTACAACGATTATATACAACACTAACAAGCAAAGAATGATTCGTTATAGAATTATTTATTAACAAAATTAAGAAAATATAAAAATATGAAGAAAACCCAAAAAAATATAGTATATAATAATTATAAGTAAGGGATGATTCAAAATTATATATAACAAAAATAAGTAACCAATAATTAGTTATACCATTATTTGTTAACAGAATTAATAAATTATTAAAAATATGAATTAACAAAATAGAAAATGTTTAGTAAATTAAACATGTTTTGCAAATTTCAAAATAAAATATTTGCAATAATATTGTAATAATAAGAAGGTAAGAGATGTGTTAAAATAATTCTAGAAACATCTAGAATCTATTAAAAATAGAATATTGTTTAGAGTTTGTTTTATTGATATGTTGATTGAGGTTGAAGGTGGTTTGAGATCCACTTAAATAAAAGAATGATATAATCTATTATTAAATTATAAATGTAATAATTTATCATTCTTTTTTGAACTTTGAGGTTGAAGGTGGTTTGAGATCCACTTAGATAAAAGAATGATATAATCTATTATTAAATTATAAATGTAATAATTTATCATTCATCAATTTAAGTTTTTTGAGCTTTGCCTCACTAGTGTGTGGTTTATTTCTAATTGTTTATATGGTATCAGAGCTGAGGTTGATAGGAACAACACCACTTTTGGTTTAGTAAAGAGAGCCAACCCGCCATCATTTGTGAAGATGTTTTCCAAGGCTGCTATCTGGTGTGATGTGTGTTGTTTTCCCTCTCTAGATGCGTGATGTGTGAATTCTGGAGAGATTGTGTATCTCTCAACCATATTCCATATTCTATGTATCTGCTATTTAAAGCGATGTATGTGTATTCGTCGTCGTTGGAGATGTTCATCGACTGGTGTGAAGGCAGCTACGACATGGAGTGTGGTTGGGTTCGTTGTATGCTGAGGAGAGCCACCACAGCCTGCCACCAAGCTCGCGTGAAGCCATGAGATTCCTCCTCCCGCGCTCTGGTCATGATATTGGCGTGATCTGGTATTTTTTTAATAGTTGTTTTACAGTCTCTTTCACTATCGCTGGATATCGTTGATGAGTATGTTTTTTGAGATTGTTGTTGGTATTCTAGTGGAGCACATTGCCTCTGAATTTAGTGTCAGATTGTTGTATGATCATTGTATCTCCACCATCATATAAGATAGTTGTAACCTGGTTACATTGTCCCATGTGAGACGCGCGATGTGAGATCACTGCTATCGTGAGTTGGATGCATTCTAATTCTAGTTGCTGAGAATTATTTATATTGTTATTTGCACAACCCTTGGTGTGAGGAATATTGGGGTTTAAGAGTCCACTGCAACAGAGAAGGGTGACCTGCATCTGAGTTCGACCCCATGTGGGAGGTAAAATACAACAACATAGTTTTTTTTTTCTTAATTAATCATTGAATTATGGCTAGGTTCATATTTAAATGAGTCCACTAAACTTGATGGCGAGAATTATGTAAACTGGAAGTTTAAGATGATCACCATTCTCGAGGGATTGTCAAAGGTGATGAGCCCAAACCCATTGTTGTTTCCTTGATTCCAGATTGGGATAGGCGAGAGATGAAAGCGAAAGTATTGTTGTGTATGTTCGTAAAGGACAACATCATACCTCATATAAGACACTGTAAAACCTCCAAAGAGACTTTGTACAAAACCTCTAATGCAAACTAGATCTTATTTTTAAAAACTAAGCTATTATCTATCAATATGGAAGCCAATGAAAACATAAGTAATTTTGTATTTAGAATTAAAGATTTAAGTGATAAGTTGGGCAACATTGATGAATTGGTTGGTATCCACCTTCAAGAAGAAGAAAGAATGAATAACTATGATAAGGACTCAAGTGGTTCAAATTTGGCCTTGATTGAAAAAGGTAAAAGATCATAGTGAGGTAAACCGTGGGACAAGAAGAGAGGGAAGTTTCAAGCAAAGAAGAAAGGTATGACACTCCCTGATTCTTGTGTTAATAGAAATGTTGAATGTGAATATTGTGGAAAACCTTGACATCTTGCTAGAGATTTCTATAGAATAAAGAATAATGAATCAAATCAGAGATATAAAAAACATAATGAAAATTATGTGCATAAAGACACTTCTGTCAATGATGGATTTAAAAACCTATGTTGTCTGCTGAAACAGATGATGAGAATGCATGGTTCATAGATTCTGGTGCATCAACTAATCTGACCTTTAATAGATAATGGTATGATGAATAGTATGAGAAAATTCATGGCACACACATTTACTTAGGAGATAATAGATCACATAAAGTCCAAGGCTATGGAGTAGTAAGTTTGAACTTACCTAATGGACAATTGAGACAGATTCATAACATGATGTATGTTCCTAGTATTAAAAAGAATTTGATATATGTTTCAAATATCACTGATAATAATCTGATACTGGAATTTCGTAAGTTGAAGTTTGTTGTGAAAGATATCCAGAATCACTACAGGGTTGTTTCCATAGGTACCACGTTTGGTGCATTGTATAAGTTGGATGTGACAATGAAGCGTCATATTGCATTGGCATCCAAATAAATGTCAACAAAAGTGTTATGGCACCACATGTATGGGCACCTAAATTACAATGATTTGAAGTTGTTGAAAAGGAAAACTATGGTCGAAGGTCTTTCTGTTATGAAGAATGATCATTTACCATGTGAAGCATGTGCACTTGGTAAGAAACATAGAGAGGAGTTTCCCATGCATAATGAGAAAAGAAAAACACATATACTTGAATTAATTCATATTGATGTATGTGGACCTATGCAAACTAGGTCGCTTGATGGTTCTTCCTACTTTCTTATCTTTGTTTATGATAGATGTCTAGATATACATGGGTTTATTTCATAAGGATAAAGAGTGATGTATTTGAGTACTTTAAAGAATTCATAACAATGATTGAAAAACGGATAGGAAAATGTATTAAAGTTCTCAGATCTGATCAAGGTGGTGAATATAGGCATTTAAAAGTTATCGTAAATTTGACAGGATCCAATTTTTTTTTACAGTACCTCATACATGACTCATGAAAATGGTGTTGTTGAGGGAAGGAAAAGAACATTGGTGGATTATGTCCGTAGTATGCTTCAAGGTAAAAACATTTCTAATGGTTTTTGGGCAAAAGTCATTAATATTGTAGTTTATTTAAAGTATCGAACTCCAACTAAAAAATTAGTTTCAAAATTCATTTTCAAATTATTTATGGTTATAAACTTGATGTCAGTCATTTGAGAGTATTTGGATCCACTACATTTGAACATATTCCAAAGGATGAGAGAATAAAACTTGATGCAAAGTCAATCAAGTGTGTTTTTATTGGGCATTGTACTGATAAAAAACATACAAATTGTTTGATCCCAGTTCACATAAATTGTTAGAAAGTAGAGATGTAATGTTTCATGAGAATGCAGATAGAGTTGATACAATAAATGATGTAGATGATTGGCATAATTATAGTGATGAACATGTCAAAATAGATGCAATGGTTAAACATGAACAAGAAGAGGTACAGGCTCAAGAACAAAATGAAAGCAATATGGACACTTCAAGCACTCAGGATACATTAAGTGGAGAAGAGTCACCACAGAGATGGAGACAAGATGAAAGTAGTGAAGGACCAAGGAGGACATCACATCAAACTTATCCACCTATAAGGAATAAATACTATGCATTGATGTCTCATGTCATGAATGTTGTAGAACCTGCAAACTATGATCAAGATAAAGAACATGAAGAGTGGAGAAATGCTATGAATGATGAATATGATTCCCTTATGAAAAGTCAAACATGGGAATTAGTTGAACTGCCTCAAAACAAAGTTTCTATTGGAAGAAAATGGTTGTATAAATCTAAATTTAAAGCAGATGGTAGCATTGACAAATATAAGGCAATATTAGTTGCAGAAGGATATTCACAAAAGGAGGGAATTGATTATGAAGATACTTTTTCACAAGTAGCTAAATTGAATACAATTAGAGTATTGATTGTCTTAGACACAAAACATAATTGCAAAATACATCAATTAGATGTCAAATTTGTTTTTTTGAATGGTGATTTAAAATAAGAGGTTCATTTGGTTCAAATTGAAGGGTTTGTCAAGCAGGGACAACAAAATGTAGTTTGCAGTTTAAGAAAATATTTATATAGTTTGAAATAGGTACCGAAATCTTGGTATGTAAGGATAGATACCTTCTTTTATCAGAATGGGTTTGTGAAAAGAAAAAATGATCCTAAATTGTATGTTAAGAGAGATGAAGAAGGAAATGTTGCTTTAATATATTTATATGTGGATGATCTCATTATTAAAGACAATTCATGCAAGCTAATTGAAGAGATTAAAATTCAGTTGTCTCAAAAAATTGAAATGAAAGATCATAGCGAATTGCATTACTTTTAGGAATTGAGCCTCGTAAAACATTGATCGGTCAAAGTAAATATACAAAAGAAATTCTTAGAAAGTTCAACATGAGTGAATGTAAATCTATTTCAACTCCCTTAGAACATAATGGAAATTTGTACAGTGAAGATGGATCTAAAGAGGTGGATGGTACTTTATATCATCAGTTGGTGGGAAGTCTAAACTACCTCACAACTACGAGACCAGACATTGCATACTTAGTTAGCATCCTTTGTCAGTTCATGGCTAATCCTTCAGAGAGTCACTAAAAAAGTTACAAAGAAAGTAATTTGATACTTGAAAGGAAGAGTCAATTTTGGTACTATGTATACTCATGAATTTGATGTTGATCTAACATTTTTTTCTGATTCGGATTAGGCAGGAAATCCTGATGATAGAAGATCTACCTCATGCTATGAATTTCATATAGGATCAGGGGTTGTATCATGGAGTATCAAGAAGTAGCCTATTGTTTCTTTGTCGTCAACAAAATTTGAGTATAAAGCCTTCACCAGTGCCACCTGTGAAGTTGTTTGGTTGCAGAGAATTCTTGCAGATGTCGAAGAGGAGAAAAATTGTCCAACATGCATCAACTGCGACAATCAAAGTGCTATAAAATTGTCACACAATCTAATATATCATGCAAGATGAAAACACATCGAGCTACAACATCACTTTGTGAGAGAGAAGATTGAGTGAAACAAAATTGATTTGATATTGTGGAATACCAATGATAATGTGGCTCATATATTTACCAAACCTCTTGGTAAACTCAATTTTGAAATTTTTATAAGCAAGTTAGGTGTCATAGAAAATATGTTTCTCCATTAAAGGGGGATGTTAGAATAATAAAGAAACATCTAGAATCTATTAAAAATTGAATATTGTTTAGAGTTTGTTTCATTGGTACACAGATTGAGGTTGAAGGTGGTTTTAGATCCACTTAGATAGGAGACTGGTCTAATATATTATTAAACTATAAATGTGATAGTTTATCTCTGATCAATTCAAGTTTTTGTGAGCTCTGCCTCACTCATGTGTGGTTTATTTCTAAGTTTTTATAAGATGATTCCAAGAATTTTGAGTAGATTGTTTATAAAACATTAATTAATCGCATAACTGTAACATAACATGGAATATGTGTTACAGGTCATTGTAGTTTTGAATGAAAAGGTATACATAGAATATTTGTTACAAATCCTCACACTTTTGCATGAAAATGTATAGATATGTAAGCTATGAAGGAGGTAAGATCATATTGACCTCATTTATAATGGATGTCTAGGTTGTTTGATCATTAATGGTGGCTTTATATCTGGCTTTATATCTGTACCAAGGAGCAATGGTGACACAATATGACAAATTGACAGAGTTATATCATGCTATTATCCTATAAAAGTTAACGAACTTGGACTTGTTCATATTTTGTGCCAGCCAGTTATGTTGAGCTCCCCGTGGTGTTATGTACAACGATTAGACCGTGGAAATAATTATCTAGACCCATGGAAAAGAAGAAGAGTGCACCCGCTATACTCCGTATGTTTTGGAGGAATTGACAATTTAGAAATTTGATTTGTCCGATCAATTCTAGTATTGACTATCAGAAAACACATTAGAAAACAAGATATTGGTCATGGTATAGCACAAAACCAAATACAAGGTAGAAATACAAATAAGCTACTCTTGAGTAATCTAATATTTATACTTTTAACTCACTATTTACTAACCCTAATAAATTTAATTGAGGGTTTTAGAGGTACATATCCAAATAGTGAGCCATCTGTTGCAAGTAGATATCAAAATATTGATAGGCACCTTTGAAGTAGCACTCACTATTTACTAACTCTAATAAATTAATAAATTTAATTGAGGTTTTCGCTAGGCAGCGAAAGAAAAACATAGCATAAACAAGAAACAAGCAATAAACCAAGAACGACATTCACACAATCTATGTGGAAACTCGATACCAAAAAAACCACGGGGAAATGATAATCGATATTCTTATTATTCAAGGGAGAATTATAATAGTCAATCAAAGACATACAACCATCCTCTCTGCACATACACACTACACTCCACTGTATTGGGTCACTACATAACACATTCACCTCTATGAGTATGTTTGTATATATAACATTCTCCACATTAGAAAACAATTTACCTGATATTTCATGCCCAAATTTATTCAGCACCTTTCCTGCAAACCAAGAGAAGCCAAACACTAACACATATCCACAACTTCTCTAATAGAAATGTTACTTGAAAATTTTTGCATGATTCACTCCAGTATGGACCATTCTTCCTCCATTAGTAACCTATCTTATAAACCCTACTATTAGTCAAACACACAACACTTTAACCACCATAGAACACCTCATCCTGGACCTGTCCAAACTTACCCAATAGATCCTTTCATTCTTGGAAGACATAACTTGAGGTAGGTCTCCTCTTGTCCAAATTTCATGAATCATAACCACAGACTAAATCACTGCAACCATTGTAGGTGATACTTGTGATTCTATGTTTGAAGCACCCATTTTCATGCTCTTCAACTGGTTTTTCCATGTGTCTACTAACAACACCAAGTGCATGTGAAATGCTCACCATTTCCCATCAGAAATGGGAAATGGAAAGCCAAAAGAATTTTACCGATTTAACATTATTCATATTGAATTTCGTGAGTATCTTCACCACATACTTCAGTTGTGGTAACCAAACTTACCATCCTTCCCGTCTCTGTGTATTTCCATGCTCAAGATTAATTTTGTTGCTTCCGGATCTTTCATAACAAACGTCCTAACCAACTGAGCCAATGTGTTGATCTCATACATGCTTGTGCTTGCTAAAAGCATAACATTTAATGCCAAGATAATAAATATACCATAAACATAATGGTTATGCTCACCTTTTCTAAAATTTGGCTCACCATGAAGGCATCAAACATATTGTACCATTTTCATGGCATGATTCATGCCATACAATGATTCTTTAATTGTTCCATATACATCCCCTTTTCCAAAAAAATCCAGGTAAGACAGTTTTAAAATCTAGTTGTACTAACTCAAGATCAAGTAACACAACTAGTACTAACACAACATGAATAGAAACAAGCTTTTAAGCACTCGTGAGAAGCTTTGATGGAAGTCAGTACCTTCCAAATACATTTCTTCTACCAAACATGCTTTGAACCTTTCATTTTTTACTATGTACTAACACAACATGAATAGAAACAAGCTTTTAAGCACTCATGAGAAGCTTTGATGGAAGTCAGTACCTTCCAAATACATTTCTTCTACCAAACATGCTTTGAACCTTTCATTTTTTACTATGTTTGATTTTATAAAAGGGGATTCATCAAACACTTCATATTTGTCCATGATGATTCTATTGGTAGTAGGATCCCACATTTGCATCCCTTAACATCATCACCATATCAAAGATCTACTCGTTTGATCTAGGTCTTACATAGAATGTTCATAAAAACATAAGAATCACAACCAAATAATTCTACATTTGAGTAATCATGACATGACCTGTTCATACCTCTTTCAGAATCTTCTTGTCTTTTCAACCGATGGTGATCGAGTTACCAGATAGCACAATCACTTCTACCTATAAGTAGTGTTGAAACTTGGCATTACTGAACATGAATATTCGATCCCAGCTTCCTTACAATACCTTCCAAGTTCTATGGATATGAACTTACTTCATCATATATTCTCAAACACTTGATTGACCTACCAACACATTAACCTTTCTATAGACCCACCTTTCTAACTTGGACACACTATTCCACCTCAAACTTTCCATTCGAACAACTTTGACCAAATCCGGCCAAACCAACCCAGGTGAACCTTTGCCACTCACCCCGAGGGACTTTACACTGGAGTCTCAACACTCCACCTTAACACGAACATTCCCTTGACCAAATCCGACCAATCTGGCCTAGTAATCCTTCACCGCTTGCCATCAAGCCCATTTACACTCGAGTTGACCAAGCCTTTTATGGGCTTCATTACATGCAATCCATGGACACAATACCACGAGATACCCAAAAAACCAAGTGATTTGACATAAAAAACATATTCAACTCATTAACTCTTTCACAGAGTCAAGGTTAGATTAACATATATGTCCCCCCACATATTCAATCTACCTAATGTATGCCTATCCATTACAGTCGTATGCCCATTTACATGCAACATTTACATGCAACAAATAATTTTTACAACTCCAAGGTAAATACATTTTTTCATTCATGATTACTCAACCGTCACTGCTCTTGTTGTTGCCTTGTTATACGAGAAGATCCTGCATCTTAAGCTTCCATAGCTCAAAACTATTCTTACTATTGAATTTATCCACCTCAAACTTAAAACTCTGCACTTTGGACATTAGTACAAAAACCATCCAAACCACTGCTTATAAAACCAAGTCTTCTTAATATGAAGGAATAATGGTATAATTTTATCTCAAATATTCAATTAAAATATTTAAACCAAAGCACACACATGTAATGTCCCCACTTTGGGACATCATCACAGTGCAGAGATTTATGATGACCAGAGTAGCCAGATGGATGTTATAGCATGTATAGGGGTATTTGAGAGGCATTGTGGGGTCCAGATTGCATTGATGATCATATTCCATCATTATGATCCATTCCGCACAAGTTGGATTTGGTTTCGTTGCATTCCGACGATTTTCATGATTTTGACTATTTTGAGCTATAAGTTAATTGAAATCACTGAAGAGGTCATTTTGGACACATTACTTGGAAGAACCTCTCAGTGTAATAGCTCATTGGAATCGAGAGGAGAAACACTACAGGATGAGATGGCTAGAAGTGACTTCCAGTGGCTAGGGAATCCACAAGGAGAGATAAGGAGCTTTTCAGAGGTAAAAAGGTTAATTAATTAATTAAAGTGATTCAATTAATTAATTAAATATTAATAAAATTAAAGTCACTTTGGAGGGACAAGGTGAGCCAAAAGTATAAATGAAAGGAAAGGGCCTCTTCTCATTCATTCATGTATGATCTTATTTTGATTTCTGGCTTCTAGCTAGTGAGCCCA
>JZKD02S1322542.1:168636-179052 GCA_000966675.3 Picea glauca | reverse complement strand
GCTACCCGTGATAGGCAGAGAGCGCCGCCGCCAAAGAAGAGAGACGCGAGGCGCCGCCACTACTAGAAGACACCGAAACTGAAGGACGAGATCATACCCGTGGTGAAGCAGACGAGGGCTTAGCAGAGGACTCCATTCAAGGCATTCGTTATTATGGGTGACTGCAATGGCCAGTTAGGGCTAATTTCTCAGGTACCTCTTGACTCGGACAGCCACCAACTCTAAAACTAATATGCACCGGATTAATACATAAACAGCAAATCATATGACAGACTTAAAAACACGAAGATTTAGGTGGTCCCAACTTCAGGCTACGTCCACCAAGCAAGGTATTCGTTTTTCTTATTCTTATTGTTCATAACATGGGGAGTTACATGAGGACAAGTTTACTCATCTGCATCTTGCCTCTAATGTGATACATGAATTTGTAGAAATTTATACATAACTACATAAGAAACTGAGTATTGAATGCACTTTTATCATTGGTTTAATTAAGTGGAAAGGCGTACACCTATTGACAATGGGCATAATTAATGATCTTTTAACCTTATTTAACTTTAAACCCTAATATGATGGCTATGAATTGAAGATGTTGGCTATGATTAAGTAGGATTAAACAGTGCAACGAAACGTTTCATATTACCACAAACGGGAGTACCACATACGTTTTATATTGGGGGCACGGGTTTTCAATGGATACCTTTCGGCGTTCTCAGCCAACTTTGAATAATAGGATCTAAAATCCATTCTTGGAGGAATTAGTTGTCACCAAATTCTAACAATCTCCACCTTGACAACAATTAACCTTATACCTTGCTCATTTTATTCATCACCTTTTTTGCAAGCCAAGAGAAGCCAAGCACCATAGTAGCGTCTCTAAAAGTACTGGTTTTGTGAATATGTCTGCGCAGTTCTCTTTTGTATGAACTTTTTCAAGAGAAACTCCACCTTCATCGATGACCTGTCTTACAAAATGGTACTTCATAGGAATATGTTTAGTTTTACTGTCGTAGGTTGGATTCTTGGCAAGTGAATTGCAGTTTGACTGTCACAAAGTAGTTTTACTTTGTCATGTATCCTTCCAAACTCACGAAACAAACCTTTTAAGAAAATGACCTCTTTGCAAGCATGTGAAGGAACTATGTATTTTGCTTCTGTAGTGGATAAAGCAACAATGCTCTGTTGCTTTGACATCCAACTAATAGCTCCACCTGCAAGAGTAAAGACATATCCCAAATTTGACCTCATTTTGTCCAAATCACCTACAAAATCAGAATCAACATATCCACAGACTAACTCACGACCACCATTACAGGTGATACACTAAAATCACTTGTTCCCCTTAGATATTGAAGCACTCATTTCAATGTTGTAAGTGCTCTTTACCTAGATTTTCCATATATCTGCTGACAACCCCAACTGCATGTGAAATGTCATCTTGTACTAACCATCGCATACATTAAACTTTCTACTGCATTAACATACGGTATTCAATACATATATTCCTTTTCTTCTTTTGTACTAGGACATAAAATTGAAGAAATCTTAAAATGGGAAGCTAAAGGTACAAATTGGTTTCACACTATTCATACCAAACCTCAAAAGTATTTTCTTGACATACTTTTGTTGTGACAACCAAAGCTTAACATTCCTTCTATCTTTGAATATCTCCATGCCCAAAATTTTCTTTGTTGCTCCTAGATCTTTCATATCAAACATCCTAGCCATTTGAGCCTTTAACCTATTGATCTGAGTTATGATTTTGCTTGCTAAAATCATATTGTCAACATACAGTACTAAGATAACGAATATGTCATTATTCAATTTCTTAAAGTAAATACAATAATCATACTCACTCATTGTATAATTTTGGCTCATCATAAAAGAGTCAAATTTATTATACCATTGTCTGGGTGACTGCCTCGGACCATACAATGATTTCTTGAGCCTACAAACAAATTTATTGTTGCGATTTTAAATGAACCCTTTAGGTTGTTCCATGTAAAACTCCTCATCCAAATCTCCATGTAAGAAAGAAGTCTTAACATCTAGCTTCTCCAACTCCAAATCAAGGAATGCAACCAATGCTAACATACTTCAAATTGAAACGATTTTAACAACTCATGAAAAAATTTCATGAAAGTCAATACCTTCTTTTTGAGAATATCCTTTTGCAACAAGTCTTTCTTTGTACCTCTCTACCTTATCATCAACACCCTTCTTCAGCTTGTAGACCCACTTGCGACCTACAATTTTCCTATCTTTTGGAAGTTCTACCAAGTCCCATATAACATTCTTCACCAAAGCATTCATTTTATCCTTCATTGCTTCTTTCCATTTTTCACTATTAGAACCCTCCACAACTTCCTATAACATGAAGGTTCATTATCATTAGTACTTAAAGAAACCGATGAAACAAAATCATCATACCTTTTGGATGGAACTCTGACTCGTGTAGACCTCTTTAGGGAATTTTGTGGCTCATCCACAATCTGTTGATTGTCATGATGATCTATATTTTCCTTTGTAAGAACCTCTTCATGAACATCTTTAGAAACGTGGTCATGTTTACACTCATCTATATTTGAACGAGTTTCAAACTGAATCTGTTGATACCTAGGTACTTCTACTTGTTTCATTTGAACATCTACATCTAATTTGATGAGAGATAACTCATCAAATATTACATCTTCGTTAATGGTGATCTTGTGGGCACTAGGATCCCACAACCTGTACACCTTAATTCCATCACCATATCCAAAAAAGATAAGCCTTTTTTATTTATTTTGGATCTAATTTAGAACGCGGATGTGTTGAAATTAGAGCATAGGCTTCACAACCAAAAACAATACGATTAGAATAACTACAAGGGTGTCATAACCATACCTCTTCAGGAATCTTTTACTCTATTGTTGTTGATGGTGATCGATTCACTGGATAACAAGTTGTAGTTATTGCTTCTTCCCACAGTTCCTGTTGCAAGTTGTCTTTATTAAGCATAGTCCTTCCTCTCTCTATAAGAGTCTTGTTCATGCATTCAAAAACACCATTTTTCTTAGGAGTATAGGCAGTGGTTTTATTCCTATCAATCCCAAACCCCTTGCAATATTTTTCAAATTTCATTAACATAAATTCACTACCATTATCAGTTCTTAAACATTTAATGGACCTATTAGTGCTCTTTTCCACTAAATATCTAAACTTCTTAAAAACAGTAAACACGTCAACCTTTCTTTTCAATATATAGATGCACACTGTGACATCCCCCAAAATAAAATATTTTGGAAATTTAAATTTCTGGGAAATTATTTCGTTTTTGGTAAATTCGAATTTGGAATTTTTTTTCCATTTATGGCAATTCCAAATTTCGAATTTGTTAATTGTAATAAATTATTATGACTGTTGGGAAGAACTATGATTTGACCTAACTAACTATTTAACAATGACACTTGTTTAAAAATAGAATATTTTATATTGATTGTAGGAAGACAAATCGAACAACCATGTTAAAAGCAGTTGATCATGATTCCATGAGTGGGGAACATGTTGGAACTACCCCTGGGATGATTTTTACAAGTGGAAAATTAATGATTTGGCCATTGGCAGCCCCTAAAAACCAGGGATTTAGGAAGCTGCAAAAATTCCAAGGAAGGGAAAAGACCTAGGCAAGTTACAAATAAGCATATGTGAGGAGGCAGGATGCTGCTAAGTATGCTGGGAAAGAGTCTATTTTATTTTTTTATTTTTCACTTATTGTTAGTCAAGGAGAAAAATGTGACTAAATTGAAGGACAATCGTGTAGAGGGATTTCCAAGTTCGCCCTTATGGACTCATGGTCAGGCTAGGGGGTGAATCGGGCAAGTAATCATGGTTGCTCGGTTCTACGGTTGGGAGGAACATGGTTGTTCCCTTTGTTTTCTCCGCAAATCTTAGTTCATATATGTTACTCTAAACTCTATCTGTCTGAATGATTTTATATTGGAGATACTATACATGTTATAGCTATACGGAAAATAGTTCTCGTATCTGTTTTAATGATCGTATAACTGCTGCAAGTCTTTTCCTATACCTAAATATTCAGTATTCTACCTCTGTTGGACGAATTGGTTATTGTTATAGTGGGATCCATAATTCTTCTATGCATGTAAGAACCTAGACAAAGGCTGTTCGAAATTCAGTGAATAAGACTGTAGGATTTAATTGTAGATTTATTTTCCAGAATCAATTTTTAAACAAAATTGAATATGTATCAATGAACAAACAGAGCTATTGTATGCATATATATGTTTCAAACTTTAAACAGAGTCGAATGAATGAACAGAGCTATTATATGCACATATATGTTTCAAACTTTAAACAGAGTCGAATATGTATCAATGAACAAACAGAGTTATTATATGCACATATATGTTTCAAACTTTAAATAGAGTCAAAGATATATCAATGCATGAACAGAGCTATTTTATGAATATGTATGTTTCAAACTTTAAAGAGAATCCACTTATACAGTCGAGAATGATGAAGTATATGGGAACGAATGTAATCCAAGGAGTAAGACTACCCTAATTTGGACAATATAATGATGCTCGAATAATACTACAGGAAACAGATAAATAAACTCGCTACTACATTAACAACATATGACATATCTTATATATGTTGTGCACAAAAAGGAAACAAAATTTTTTTATGACGATACCATATAGGATATCTGTTAAATCGCTTCTCATTTATAGAAATTACAGAGTAATGCAATCTTTTCTGAAGAAGAAACCAATCGAAAAACAAACACATACGAATACACAGAGAAAGATTGGGAGGAGCAGGAGAAAGAGACATCGGGGTTGAGGGGAGTAGGAACCTTAATTAATTTTTCAGACAGAGTCTTAAAATCCTCCTGACAAGTACATCCACCTCCCTAAATGTAGAAGATATGAAGTAAACCAACCGTAAAACCATGACTATCCAGTGAAACTAGTCAGCCGCCAAACTTTCAAGTTATCTTCTCGTTACTCCAGCAAGAGGATGGGAGTTAGTTAGTTCAGTTGTGCAGAGAATGATGTGGACTTGATCGGGTTCAGTTTGTTATGGTAAGGTCAAGTTGTAACATAACCAAAGTAGAGCCATCAAAGGAAAACTCTTGGAAACCACTCCTAAACGATTCATTAATCTCCTTAAAACCTTTCTCGTCACGTACTACAATCAGGACTTGAAGAGTGATGTTGACACAGTTAGGTAAGTGTATAAGCATTTAAATCCCTGGGACATAAATTTATGCGCATAAATCCAATAGTCCAATTCCTTTAAAACAAAGGTACTGAAATTCCAATCCTAGCGTATAGGTAGGTGTGGGCATTACAATGAAGCCCTTATAATAAAGTAAGAATTAGAATATAATTGCATTCGATTATTATAAGGTATTAAGCCAAGAGTATTAAGCTAGTATGTGATAAGGTCATGCAAGCAAGAACAAAATGTAAGTATCCACCGTACGAGTGGATTAAACGAAGTTAAGTAGCAAATATTGTACCACATAATTTTTTTTTATGAGAATTTTGAGGTTCATTACATATGGTATCAGAGCGAAAGTTACAACACTGGGCCTGAATAGGACCACTGAAGTGCTTAGGATATATCTTGTTTTAGATAAAAACTAATAAATTACGTGGTTACAAACAAAAAACTTTCTTTGTTTTGGTGAATAAGTATGGTGGCTCAAGACAATGCATAAAACAGGATGGAAGAAAATCCATAGCAAAGACCTCCTAGAGATACAAGGCAGAATAGTGACGAAAGCTCACCCACAAAAGTGTTAGAAACAATGAGGAACTTGATTGTTGAACTACAAATCTTTAAAGCTGACAATGAAAAATTGAAGAAGGCACAACAAGAACAACATGAGATAAACGAAGTCCTGCTGCACAGTATAGTGACCAAGAAAATCCCAAAAGACAATAATAACGATGAAGAAGTCAGCAAGAGAGCCTCCAAGAACTCAGGGCCAGAAACAAAAAAAGGAGACAGTTCGTCTAAAGGAACACCTCCAGCTAAGGATAGAACTAAAACTGACAGAAAAAGAAAACAAGTAGACCACCTTGAAGGAGAATTTAAAAAGATTAAACCTACTATTTTTGATGGGGAATCCACGAAAGGAGAAGAAGCAGAGGCATGGTTGTTGGACATCAAAAAATATTTCCAAATATACAACTATTCTAGCAACATGAAGGTGAGGATGGCCATCTACAATCTGAAGGGGAAGGCCAATATTTGGTGGCAAGATCTGAAATTGGCCAAGGGATTAAAGGAGAAATAGTTGGAATGGTCTGACTTTAAGAAGTATTTCAAGAAACAATGTGTTTCTGAAAATTACTACGAAAGGAAGACAAAAGAATTTTACGAGTTACGACTCGGACAGATGACAATGGAGGATATTATAAATAAATTTATGGATATGCTAAGGTTTGTACCATACATCCGGGAGGATAAAGTAAAAATTAAGTGATTTCTAAGCTGTCTACCATAGTCCTATAGGGACAGAATTGAGTTTGACAACCCCAAATCCTTAAGCGAAGTATTCAGAAAAGAGCGAATGTTCTATGACCAATATAAACAACGAGTAGAGTTTCCCAAATCTTGGAAGGATAAGAAGCAAGATCGAATGAACTAGTGGAAGAAGGAGTACCAGCCAACTCCTTATCGGAATACAAAAAAGTGTTTTTTGAGAAAGGTTTTTCACTCCAATCCTCTGAATATGCAAGGAAGCAGAAAACCGATAAACCTGGGAATGAGGAGGTTTGGGGACAGCTCTCATGAGCCATTAAAGCATTGGGAATGTGGAGAGCCTCGTCTCAGAAGGAACTACCCACGTTTGAGTTCAACAAGCAGAACTGATGTTCATAACCTGCAAGAAGCCTCGACAGTGGGAGACGTGGGAAAGAGCCTACATCGGATAAATGCAGCCATCGATGGATGACAAGCTGACCACCAGTCCTTAGTTGTAGAAGTCGAAGGTAAAATCCATGACACTTGAATTTCTGTTTTAATTGACCCCGGAGCAACATTAAGTTACATTACTCCGAAGGTAGTAGAGTCAAATAAACTTAAGAGACTAAAGCACGAAAAATCATGGCTTGTGATGCTAGCGAACAATACAAAAAGGAAAGTAATTGACTATATTTTAGATTTTGAGTTCAGCCTAGATGGTCAAACTATAAGGACCGATCTGAACATCCTACCACTAAGATCTTATGATATGATTATTGGGATGGACTGGTTAGAAAGACACAAAGCAATATTAAATTGTTATACAAAGACACTTAGCTATAAAGATGATTATGGCACCACCAAGACAACCCAAGGTATACCAAAACCAATATCAATCAGACAAATTTCAGCGATACAACTAAAGAAATGTGTGAGAAAAGGATGTCAAGTTTATTCCGTCCAAGCGACGAGTCTAGTAGAAAAGAAGGATAAGACAAAGTTGGAAGACTTTGTTGTCCTACGTGATTTCAGAGACATGTTTGTGGATGAGATACCAGAATTACCCCCTAGAAGAGAAATAGACTTCTCCATAGATCTGTTACCTGCTTCTTCCCCTATCTCAAAGGTGACTTACCAGATGAGTTTACCATAACTGACAGAATTAAAAATACAATTACATGAATTGTTGGACAAAGAGTATATAAGACTGAGTGTCTCACCTTGTGGAGCACCAATCATCTTTGTGAAAAAGAAGGATGGTACCCTAAGATTATGTATCGATTATAGACAACTAAACAAAATGACTATTAAGAATAAATACCCCTTACCAAGAATCAATGATCTGTTCGATCAAGTGGGGGGGGGGCAAGATCTTTTCAAAATTGGATTTACTATCCGGTTATCACCAAGTTCGGATAAAAGTCGAGGACATAACAAAACAAAATTTCAGACAAGATATGGACACTACGAGTTTGTAGTCATCCCTTTCGGACTCACTAATGGCCCAACGACATTTATCTGCCTAATGAACAGTATTTTCAGTGAGTACTTGGACAAGTTCATGGTAGTATTCATCTACGATATCCTGGTCTATTCAAAGACAAAGGAGGAACATGAGGAACACTTAAGAATAGTTCTACAAACATTAAGGAAGAACAAATTGTACGCCAATTTCGACAAGTGTGACTTCTATAAAAAGAAAATACAATATCTTGGACATGTAATTTCAGTAGAGGTCATTGTCGTAGACCGAGAAAAGACGAAAGCCATTATGGAATGGTTGGTACCTAAAGATGTAGCGGATATACGGTCATTCACGAGAATCACCAGATACTACCGCAGGTTTATAGAAGGGTTTTCCAAGATAGCCTACCCTATCACATCATTACAAAAAAAAGGAACCAGGTTTAACTGGTCAGAGAAATGTCAAGACAACTTCAACAAACTAAAGAAATTATTGACAAGGACACCCATATTGAAAGTAGTAGACCCAGATAAAGACTTCACGGTATCTGTCGATGCAAGTAAAGACGGGCTAGATGGTGTCCTAACTCAGGAAGGACACATTATTTGTTATGAATCTCGGAAATTAAAAGAACATGAGCAAAATTATGTCACTCATGACTTAGAATTGCCAAGAGTAATACATGCCTTAAAGATGTGGCGACAATACATAATGGGCAGAAGATTCCAATTATTAATGGACAACAGCGGGGTGAAATATTTGTTTAACCAACCAGATCCTAATGCAAGGCAAGCAAGGTGGCTATCCTTCTTAAGCAAATTCAACTTCGAGGTTAGACATATCAAGGGCAAGGAAAACAAAGTAGCAGACACTTTAAGTAGAAGAATCCATGGATTATTTGAGATGAATATTAGCAATGCAGAAAGTGATCTAGAAGAAAGAATAACGACGACAGGTATTGATGACAAAAACTATACTAAAATAACAGAAGAATTACCAAACAATACCGCGAAATCAGAAAAACCAGATCTAAGTATCGACGAGAAGGGGCTGCTACGATTTAAAAACGGACTTTACATACCGGATTCAGTAGGGTTAAAATTAACAATCTTGGACGAAGTGCATAAGAATCCATATTCTGGACACCCAGGTTACCAAAAAATGATAACAACACTTAGGAAACTATTTTATTGGCCTAATATGAAGGGCGAAATAGCATAATACTAGGCTAGGTGCCAAGATTGTCAGTAGGTTAAGGTCGAGCACTAGCATCCATCCGACCTCTTACAGTCATTACCAGTACCAGAATGGAAATGGGAGACTATATCACTCTACTTTATAACAGGTTTGCCTAAAACTCATAAACATAATGACTCCATCATGGTTGTAATCGATAAACTCAGTAAGTCTGCACACTTTATTCCTGTAAAGTCTACTTTTAAAGCTATAAAGATTGTTGAAATATTCATGAAAGAAATATTTAGACTGCATGGTATTCCTAAAATGGTGATTTCACATAGAGACGTAAAATTCACATCTGCTTTTTGGAAGGAATTGTTTGCAGGGCTGAATACCAAATTGAATTTCAGTACAAGTTATCATCCACAAATGGATGGACAAACCGAAAGGACAAACCAAATCATAGAGGATATGCTCCGCATGCACATAAGAACAAAACCAAACAGGTGGGAGGATTATATACACTTGGTAGAATTTCCATATAACAATGGGTACCAAACTTCAACAAAGTCGAGCCCTTTCGAAGTATTGTATGGCAGAAAGTGTATGACTCCAATTAGTTGGGATAACCCGGCTGACAGACTCATGGTTGGACCATAAATGCTCCAAGAAATGGAGAACATGGTAAGGAAGGTACAATAGAACTTGAAGGAAGCACAAGACAGACAGAAGAGCTATACAGATCTGAAAAGAAGACACTTGGAGTTTCAAGAAGGAGACCATGTATATTTGAAGGTGAAATCCCAAGAAAGATCATTGAAGCTAGAAAAATATGCCAAGATGGCACCCAAGTTTTTTGGGCCCTTTGAGATATTAGCTCGAATTGGACCCGTAGAATATCAACTTGCACTGCCAACAAATCTAAGAATTCATAATGTATTTCATGTTTCTCTATTGAAAAAATATGTTCATGACCCTACTCATATGATCCGGATTATTTTCGGCACGAAATGAGAGTGGAGATATAATAAAGAAATGCACAGAGATATCGCGTATATCCAGTAATATAATAGAAATATATCATAGATGCAACCATAAACACAGAGATACAGTAATACAAGATTTCTATTAATGAAAGAATACAGAGACTGTAAAAATACAGAGTGAAAGACTTGCTAGAATGGTGGCAGCTTATCTCTGAGAAGAGATGTGACGGCTACTCGCATTCACAATAAGATGGTTACAATGAGGCTCTGGAGGCCTTTTTACAATAATCGGGAATGCCAAAA
>JZKD02S1322542.1:143938-158227 GCA_000966675.3 Picea glauca | reverse complement strand
ATATATATATATATATGATTTAGTTCACTTTGTAGAGAGGAGGAAAGGGTCATCCTAACTAGTGGAATACAGATCATGGTGCCCTTTTATGTTCAATGTTGTAGTTTTATATTTATTTCCAACTCAATGTTGTGTTTTCATGTTTTTTAAGAAATTTTATATAGTTTTTGTTAAGATTTGTCATTACTCCAAAATGAGTATGTTTTAGTAAACTTTAAAATCAATACTATCATTTTAAGTGGGTGATTATTCTTATGTTTTCAGGGTAGCGGTTAATTCATGAAATCAATTTCTAGAAGTATGGTGGTTTGGTGGTTAGTTGATGAGATCAATTCCTAAATGTTCAGTGGTTAGTCCAACACTCTTCCTGTGATGCAACTCAGAAGAATTGAACCTGACCAAGTCTCTCATACCATGTTAAAGTTTTCCATTACACCAAAACCCACAACTTTTAGTAAACTTCAAAACAAGTAAAATCGAATTCAATAGGCGGTTAGTCCCATGTTCCGAAGTTGACGATTAATCTAAGAGATGAATTCCTAGAAGTGTGACGGTCCAACAATTCTTTATATCTATAGTATTTCTTAAAGTGCAAATGATATTTATAAGTTGTATTGCAACATAGAATAAGAGTACTCGTTTTTTTTTAATTTATGTTTTCAAACGCAATCAATCTCATTAGTTGTTCAATCTCATTAATTGTTGTAGTCACCAATGAAATTTCATTATTACTTATATGGGTTGGCACTACACATCTACATGAACAATGGATGGTGAAAGTAGATAAGAATCAACATCTCTTAAGTATATGGACATTACTATATTCGATGTTTGCCTATCTATTTGATTAGTATTTTTTATTTAAAAAATATAATAATTATTTTAATTAATATTATAAAGTATTACTCTATTAATTATTTTAAATATATTTTCAAAGTAATAATTATTTTAAATAGTACTATAAAGTATTATTTTATTAATTATTTTAAATAATTGTATAAAGTATTATTTTATTAATTATTTTAAATAATTCTATAGAATAATACTTTATAATATATTTTTGAATATAACACTTATTTATTCTTTAATTTTATTATTTTGTTAGTTATGAAGTAAATGTTATTTTTTTAAAATAAAACTATACAAGACTATTATATGATATATTTTTAATAGAAGACTTATGTATCTTTTAATTATTTTTAATCTTTTAAAAATTATTATTTTTTTAATATACAAAACTACTTTATAATATCATTTTAAATAGAAGATTTATGTATCTTTTAATTACTTTTTTAATATAACACTTATTTTTCCTTTAATTTTATTGTTTTCTTAGTTATGAAGTACATATTAATTATTTTAAATAAAACTATACAAAACTACTATATGATATATTTTTAATAAATCTGGTTAATTAAGTACATATTAATTATTTTAAATAAAACTATACAAAACTACTTTATGATATATTTTTAATAGAAGACTTATGTATCTTTTAATTATTTTTACTGTTTTTAATCTTTTAAAAATTATTATTTTCTTAATATACAAAACTACTTTATAATATATTTTTAAATAAAAAAATTATGTATCTTTTAATTATTTTTATTGTTTTTAATTTTTTTTGAATTTATTATTTTCTTAATTTTGTTGATTACTCTATAATGTATTTAATAAAACACTTCTCCCTCCTTTAAATTTATTATTTTATTACTTACAAAATATATATTAATTATTTTAAATAATACTAGACAATATCTATGATGTGTTTTTATAGAACACTCACGTGACCTTTAATTTTATTATGTTATTGAAGTAATAAATATTTCAATACGTACGTTGATGTTGTTTAATGTTTTGGAGAAACGGTTCTTTCTAGTGGCCTTTTTATTAGTCCTTCCTTTGACGAGGATTATAATTTTCCATTACAAATAAAAACAAAATTGAATTTAGATTAATGTTTTGTTTTCAAAAACATATTTAAATTTTGGATAAATATATATATTATTTGTGTTGGAGTTACTTCATATATATCTAGGATTTCTTTTTTTTAAGGTTTTTTCTTGTGAGTCTCTTATAATTTAGGGGAGTATATTCCACTTGTAGAATATTCTCTTTCAGTTGACACTTCGCTTTGACTCGTTGAGTTGAGCGTAGATGTTGCATTGGTTTTGTCACCATGCAACATTGTGATTATCACCATGCTAATTCAACCTTGCCTTGGTATCATCACCATACCGACACATTACCCTTGATTCCGTGAGTTAACTCCTCACTACTCCATGTTCAGTCAGTTAACTGAATATTAGTTGACTAGTTAACTCAACTAGGTGGCAATTCACTCCCATAACTGTCTGAGAGACTAGACTAGGTGGCAGTTCACTTCTGTAACAACTAATGTGTGTCCATATCACACTAGATCACCACTATGGCACATTGGTTCACCTCTAATGCACATTCATTCAGTTATACAAAGTATATCATGTGTAAACTATTCATTATTCACAACGGTTAATGAGAATTCTTTCATTATTTCTCTCTTTCTTCTTCTTTCTCCAATTATCTATTCAAATGTGTGTATTATTGTTTATCTAGATCTATTATGTGCAGGCTCAACACATTTACATGATATCAGAGCTGACGAGCTACTAAGCAAAAGCTAGACCAAAAATATTTGTAGGTACAAAAGATTGAAGACAGCGGAAAGATGGATTTCCAAAAAGAATTCATTCTTTCACCTTACAACTATTTTTCATAGAAGGAGAAAATAATCATACATATCTGAACCAGAGGGTTGTACAGGTTAACCTTGAATACAAATACAAAACTGACATCATCCATAAAAAAATCCAAGTACTTAAATCGCATAGATGAGGCACTCAGAACAATTTGCAGTCTTATTTCTTGTGATCTCATTTTTCACATATCTTCCTGTAAGACTCCCAATGAAGCCTGAAACACCTTGGAAGGGCTCTTTGGGAAACATAATGAGATGAGGGGACACATGTTGGAGGTGGAGCTTCTCACATTGGATCTAAAAAGATTCGACAATATCCAAGATTTCTTTACAAAATTCAAGGATTTACTATCACAAATCAAATATTTTGGAGTTGATAAATTGAAGGAGGAGAAACAGATTTTTCTCATCATTCTCTCCAAGCTTGGTCCTGAGTTCTCTTTATTCATATCCAAATTCCATTCTGTGAGATTCGCCTCTTGAGCCACCTAGAAGATGCCTTCTCTTGAGTACTTTATCGAATCCCTAACACAAGAGAAAACCAAGCTCATCAACATGGACACAATCAAATGCCCTAGTGAGCATTCACTCACTGTGCATGATGGTAGACAAAAATATCAGAAATCTAAAGATAAAGATAAATGGAAATCTCATGCACATCCGAAGAAGGAAGGGTACACAAAACCTTTCACCGATGCCTCCAGATCCAAAGGAGAAAAGTGAAGAAAAGGGGAGAAATGCACGTACTGTCACAAAGGATTCCATTCAGAATTTGCATGCATTCAAAAACAAATAGATCTGATGTCTCAAATACTTCAGCAAAAAAACCTTGGAGATTGCATCCCTGAGAGTGCCAAGAAAAAGAAGCTAGAAGATTTGAATTCCATGAAAGACAATTCTAGCCATGCCTTGATTGCCATCAACTCCTATCCCGATCCTTGGATCGTAGATTCAGGAGCATTACATCACATGGATGCCTCAAAAGTAGTATATTCTTCTTTGGATGGATGCAAAGGTCCTCTTATTCTGATGGGGGACAACTCTTTTGTCGATTTCACTGGAAAAGGAAGGATTGAACTCACCAACAAAAGGTTCGAGAATGTGTTGCATGTTCCCAAACTTTCTGTCAACCTTCTCTCCATGTATCAGATGATGAATTCTGGCACCGGAAAGAAATTCATATTCACACCAAATTCCGTGGAAATATACAACATGCAAACCAACTATAGGGTTGCTACCGGTGAGGTAAATCCTCAGTCTAGATTGTATACATTTTCTAAAATCATTGAACCTGATTTTGCTTTATTGCTTACTCATGATGATAAAAGTAGTAGGATATGGCACAAAAGGTTTGGACATTTGAATTTCATATACATGCACCAACTTAGCAAGAAATGGTTGGTTGATTGTCTACCAGACATCTATTTCTGCAAGGGACTATGAGAGGGATGTGTTCTCAGAAAACAACCTCAAGAGAAATTTGATAAAGGAATGTCTTAGTGAGCTTCCTCACCTTTAGATATGATCCATAGTGACCATATGGGTCCTTTTCTGCATCCATCCATCAACAAAGAGAGGTGTTTTCTCATTTTTGTTGATGATTTCTCATGTTTTACACGGATTTACTTTCTCAGGAAAAAGTATGAGGTCTTTCAACACCTCAAAGATTTCAAAGTCTTGGTTGAGGCATAGTCCGAAAAGAAGATCAAAGTCCTTCAAATTGATAATGGGGGAGAGTATGTAAATCATGAGATCCATAATATTTTCCATGAGGCATGGATTCAGTTGCAACACACAACTCCCTATACTCTGCATCAAAACGAAGTTCTCGAGCGGAAAAACAAATCTCTAAAGGAGATGGCATCTTGCATGCTACATGAAAAGTCACTACCACAAAGACTATGGGCCGAAGAACTTAATTGTGACACATACATCCAAAACAAATCTCCCCATAGATCTATCAAGGATAAGACCCCCTATGAGGTTTTGAGTGGCCTCAAACTGGAAGTGACCCACTTTTGCATTTTTGGTTCACGTGCATGGGCTCAGATTCCCTCTGAAAAGAGGAAAGGCACTTGATCCATAGAGTACTGAGTGCATTTTTTTTGATACCCCGATGGTGTGAAGCGATATAGGCTTATTGATCTTTCCTCAGACCGGATCATCATTGAGAGAAGTGTCCATTTCGAGGAAAGTGTATCTCATACACCTCAACAGTCCCATGCAAACACCTTCATTCTTCCACCTGTCCAAGATGATGAGCATGCACATGTCGACTCTTCTTCAGACGAGAGTTTTGATTCAGAGGAATTAGATGATTTAGATTAAGAGTTGGTATAGTCATAGAATCCAGATGTAATTGCAGAGCCAGAGCAGAGGCCCAAGTAGGCACATAATACTCTTGAGGTTGTAGGGGATCTCATTGTTAATCCAATCGATACTAGGAGGACTCTATCTAATTTCGAGGAGCCTCCTGTTGCACTCACTACCACTGCACAATTTCCCTCTAGGCATCTTTCCTGGTTCAGTATTCATATCCATAGTCCTATGGCGAGGTTGCTGGAAATACCTCTTGGGAATCCACCATGCAGGAGGAGTACAAGTCCCTCCTCGAGAACCAGACTTGGGATCTAGTTCCCCTTCCTTATAGGAGGAAACTTGTTAGATGAAGATGAGTCTATAGGACCAAGATCACAGTGGGTGGAAAGATCAGCAGATATAAAGCCAGGCTTGTTGCCAAAGGCTTTCAGCAGGTTCATGTTATTGACTATGATGAGACCTTCGATCAAGTAGTGAAGATGGATTCCATATGATTGGCACTTTCCATTGCAACATCCAAGGGATGGGAAGTCCATCATATGGATGTGAAGAATTCATTTATTCATGGTGATATCTATGAGGAGATCTACATGGATAAACCCCAGGGATTTATGGAGGACTCATCTTTGGTTTGTCGACTGAAGAAGTCCCTTTATGGCCTCAAGTAGGCTCCAAGGGTATGGTATTTCAATATTTACTCCTACTTATTGTCACAAAACTTTGTACATTGTAAATCAGACCTGAATGCCTACATGGTCATGACGACTGATTCACTTCTACTCTTAGTTATGTATGTTGAAGATTTTTTTATCACTGATTTCTCGAATTTAGCGATTGTTGTAGTCAAGAGGATTCTACATGACAGGTTTTTGATGACATACATGGGTTCATTACACTTCTTCCTTGGACTTGGGATTAGTCAGGATGCACCAGGAATCAAACTATCTTAGGCCAAGTATGCACAAGATCTCCTTGTGATATTTCACATGACAGACTGCAAGTCTTCTCCCACTCCTTTCCTATTAGGATTCAAACTTGAGGATGGTGGGGAGACTCCACTGGTTGAAAAAAAACTGTAGATACAACTAGTGGGGATCTTGTTCTATCTCACAGACTCCAGATCAGACCTATCATATGTATTTGGCGCAGTTTCCAGGTTCATGCATGAGCCGCATGAGCTACATTGGAAGACTGCAAAACGTATCCATTGATATGTACATGGCACCATCACCTTTGGGATTCATTATGAAGCAAACTCTACATTATATCTCATTGGGTTTATTGATACCGACTGGGCTGGCAATAACACTGAACGCAAGTCCACATTTGGTTACTCACTTGATCTTGGTTTTGGGCCTATCTGTTTGTTGAGAAAGAAGCAAGCTTTCATTTCTCTATATTCAGCCAAGGCAGAGTACAAAGGGGTAGTTAACATAACCATTTAGGCTATGTGGCTACAACATTTTCTCATTGAGTTGGGCATTTAGTTTCATCGTCCAATCCTCATCTGGTGTGACAACCAGAGCAATCTAAAGTTATGCAGAGATCTAGTTCAGAGGCAGTAGACGAAGCACATCGATATCCACATGAATTACATTTGGTAGTTAGTATACGAGGGGATCATCGACTTACAGTTCTGTCCTTCAGTAGAAGAGACAACATACATCTTCACCAACACCTTCACTGAGCATAAGTTCCATTCTTTGCGAAGTCATCTTGGAATGAAGGACACAATTGCCTAGCAACTGTAGTTCTTCTATTTACATACATTGTACCTTGAGGGGGGGGTTTCCCTCTTTCCTCACTTTATTTCAATGTATCTTTTGTATTTGGGTACCTAGCATGGCCTCGTTGTCAGGACCCATTCTTTATTTTCACCATAGTGATGTTTAGAGGGGGTGTTGGAGTTACTTCACACACACCTAGGATTTATTTTTCCTAATCTTTTTCCTTATTTATTTGTTATAATTAGTCATTATCTAGTTTCCTATAATTTAGGGGAGAATATTCCACCTGGAGAATATTCTCTTTCAGTTGACACTTTAGTTTGACTTGTTGAGTTGAGTTTAGATGTTGCATTAGTTTTGTCACCATGCAACATTGGGATCATCACCATGCTAATTCAACCTTGCCTTGGTATCATCACCATATTGGCACATTACCCTTGATTCCATGAGTTAACTCCTCACTAGTCTATGTTTAGTGAGTTAACTTAAGACTAGTTGACTAATTAACTCAACTAGGTGGCATTTCACTCCCATAACTACCTGAGAAACTAGAATAGGTGGAATTTCACTCCCGTAACTGCTGATGTGTGTCCATATCACTCTAGACCACCACTATGGCGCATTGACTCACCTCCAGTGCGCATTCATTGAGCTATAGACAATATATCAGGTGTAAACTATTCATTATTCACAATGATTAATGAGAATTCTTTCATTCTTTCTCTCCTTCTTCTTATTTCTCCAATTCTCTCTGCAAATGTGTGGGTGTATTATTGTTTATTTAGATCTATTCTGTGCAGGTTCAACACATTTACAATTTCAAATATTTTATAGAAACAATTTTTTTAATATATATTTTTTTATTTTAACTATTTTTTTTGTTGGTGAAGGTCATTATGATTAGATTTTGTTGCCCTTGTGTAAGCTAATTTATTTTCTCTTTTTAATATAATTAAAACATAATTAAAAAAATTTAAATTGTTGTAAAATAACATTAGTAGTCCAAAAGTTGTGGATGAGAGCACAATGACAGGTTACACTCTAGATCAAAACACACTAACATGTAACTACACTTGATGCACTATACATCACAATAGACTGACATATTATTGCTTCATTCACCTAGCACCATATAACCTTCACATCATTACAATTGGAATTGCAGAGCTTGTAGCTGACTCTATTACTTGCCATTGCAGAGATTGGAACTTGATCTACTTGGCATGGGTTATTTTTACATTAATTTGAGAAATATTCTTTGGATTTTGCATCTTCTTTGATAGCATGTTTCCATTACTCATAGGATATTGAAAAATCCAATTAAACTACCTCACAATGACATACCTATCCCTTTTAAGTTTCCTACAAAAGAATTTAGTAGTTATATGACATGAACATATTCTCCTATTGTCCTAGAAGAAATGAAGAAGGTTAATATTTAGTACCTCATGGATACCATCATACATTAAATGAAGTTAGTTTATATGTATTACCTCATGAGTACCCATATAACACGACTTATGTTGGCCTACCAGGGCAAGCTCACTAGCTCACTCAAGTGGGTGTTGTTTCAGAGATGTCAATTTAGATGTTGCATTTCATAGGAGGAAGGGTATGTATAATGCTACAGATATTATATTCTAGGTGTTGCATTTTAGATCCCAGTTATTGAATTTTGGGATATTTCTTACAATTCCTTGCTAACCTTCCTCATATTCTAAAAGTTTTGAATTCCACTTATCGATTTTTGGATCTTCTGTACCATTCCTCTCTTTCCTTGGTCAAAGAAAACTCCCTCCAATCAAGAAGATTAACTCTCCACCTCCTGAATGGAGCTCCTATCCTCCCCATCTATTAATCATTTCCTATCCTTAATCGGTCCATTGTATGTTTAATGGTCAAATTATTTACAAGGAAGAGACATTTTGTTACCTTATGAGCAGGAATATTAAGTTCTATCTCTCTACAAGTCTATTTGTGAGAACCTTGCATGCAAGATGATGCATGAGTTTTTCTTTAGGTAATAATCATCAATATAATTTATGACTATTCTATTTCATAAATATTTTACATTCTCCATCCCTTAACAAGTTCTATAAAGAATAAAATACATTAATGCAAAAAATGATTCGCCTCAGAAGAGAACAAGCGTTAGGTTGCAATCTGTAGTTCTCCTTATCAAAATATAGTCTTCCATTATTTATATGGTCTTCTCTACATTGAGGGTGAGGAAAATGACTTTATTACAATTCAATGTAAGAACTATTTTCACTAGACCAAACTATTTTCAAAAGAATTGATACATTGACTTGTTATCTTTTAGACTCATTAGTTCTTACATTGTTAGTTCGATTTATTTTACATTCACTTATTATTTTATCTTGTAATAAAGATTCTATTAGGTCTTCTTATATATTTATCTACAATGTTCTTTAGAAGATATAATTAGTGTAAATAAGAGTAGGAGGCATGGAAAATATTTTCTTGATAATTATTGTAATAGAGCTCGACTTAGTTGGAGGTTTCCCCATAGGAGAGACAAGTGAGCATTGCTTTCTTTGAAGAAAGATATTATTTCTAGTATTTAACTTCTCAATATTTTGTTTTTCCATTGATATATGTTGAATATTGTTGTTTATTTATATGATATTACATCTCGTACCTTACAAGTTTTATCGCAACACTTTCCTTGGGAGGAATTGTGGGTAATTTTTTTTTCCAAGGTAGAGATTTGTATTGTTGGTGTCCTTAAAGCACAAAGATATATCGTTCAATGAGTAAAATTGTGGTGGGGACGAATATGAGGAATAAATACATATGGTTTCACGAGGTTTCCCCAAAACCAAAGTTCCTCCCTTATTGCAAACCCTTGTAACCAATTTTGGTACCTCTCAAGTAGTACTGCATCAGATAGAATATGTACATGACCATGAATCCCATGTACCGAAAAGTATATAAGGAATCCCCTAGGTCTCCTGAAACCAGTCGTACATAAAATCATTTGCTTCCTGACTGCTATAGTACCACCGAGAACACCACTTGGGAATATACTCTCTAGTACATGGGTAATCATGTAGTACAACCAAGGGTGTGGTTGAGTCTCCTTAGCTGATTCCTTGATATATTGGGTCAAGTATTATTATAGAATCCACATGTATATCATAGAGATATAGCACAAGGAAAACCCTTTTCCATAGTTACCCTACAAAACCTAGCACAAGGGGAGCATACCAGAAAAGGAACATAAAGGATATCTTGGTTACACCACATTGCCTCGTGCATCATGATTGTGAAATCACTACACATTTGTTTTATGTTAATAATTTGGGCATTTCAACACTATACTATTATTAACATCGGAGTATAACTACACATAATTAAAAAATATTGTTTGGGTCCTTCTCTCACCCTTATTTCATACCTATCTTATCATATTCCCATTTTTTCCTTAATCGTTGTGACACCTATCAATTTTAACCATTTTTTTTACGTTGTGGACCCATACCTTTCCTAACACCATTATTTTCCACTTATCTCATTTTTTCCCTCTTGTTTCCCTGATCATAGTGGTATATAGTACTTATGTACTTTTTGTTTGTGGAACCAAACCTATTCCCCTCATGGCTCCCACCCACCAATAAGAAACCAATAAGAAAATGAATTATGACCTTACTGGCCTTCAAGACCAAGTGAATACTGACATTCGTTCCTTTTATTCCAAAATGTACTACATCCAGGAACAGCTAGGTAGTCGAATTGATGAAGTCACTTCTACTGTCAAAAAAATCATGAACAAATTTTAGGGTCCCTCCTCTAACCCACCTCTTTGTACTGAATATGTTGACTTCAACAGGCCTCTTCACCCTCATTCTAGCTACCTACCTCGTAATCTTTGTATTCCTAGATTTTAGATGGAAAAAATTGATGGCTGAAATCCAATAACATGGGTGAGTCAGATGGAACATTATTTCTCTCTACATGGAATTACTGATGATTTGACCAAGATTTGTTACGAAATTATTTATTTGGATCCAGAACGATGGAAATGGTGGAAATGGAATATAAATGCACATCAAGGGTATGTTTATTGGTCACAGTTTATTACCGAGATGTATGAACACTTTGACACCAACACCCACCATTTAAGATGTCCAACCAATTTGAAACAATCTAGAACAATGGAAGATTTTATTGTTTCCTTTTAGCACTTGGATTTCTGAACATAGGGAATGAAAAATGTTTTTTTTCCAAGAATTCTATATCAGTCACCTCAAGGATGAAATCTAAGACCATGTCATAATGTATTGCCTCTACATTTGATTGGAATCCACTAATATGCTAAGGAGGCACAACAAGTCATTATGACCTAGAGAAGAAAATATGATTTTTTTCCCCGCCCCAAACCCACCACCTATGCTCGTCAAGCCACTCCTCTCAATTTCCAAAAATTACGAGGGGAGAAAATGGATGAACTCCAACTCAAGGGTCTCTACTATAATTGTGATCATAAATACTTTCCAGGGCACAAGTGTAACGAGAAAATAAATTATGGACATTTTAAAGGATGTTTTTGATGAATATGTTGAGGTTTTTTCTGAAGCAGAGCTACCCCAAACATATAATATTACATCGCCCTATGATCCTCCTGAAGTTGAACCACTGATTTCGTTGAATGTTATCACTAGTTCTCTACTCCCCAAACCCTCCAATTGATTGGTTACATTAAGCACGGGAAATTCACCATCCTAGTTGACAGTAGTAGCACTGATAATTTCATTCATCTTCTCCTTGAGAAATAAATCATATTATATATATGTGCTATCAATAATTTTCAAATCACAATTGCCAATGGTGGTTCCATGAAATGTGGGGGGTGTTGTGAAAATGTCCAGTTACAAATTGGTGAGTATAACCTTAAATCTCACATATTTTATATTGACATGGGTGGTTCCGAAATTGTTCTCGGTGTTGAATGGTTATGCACACTTGGCCCCAGAACCATGGACTTTAAGTATTTAACCATGAAATTCCAATAGGAAGGAAAAAAATATAAATTCCAAGGCATTACAACAGGTTCTCTAGAGATCATCAATTCCCACCACATGGAAAAATTATTCACAAAAGGTCATTCTAGCCTCATTTCCCAAATCCATTCCATTCAAGCAGTTGAGACACCCCCAATACACCTTGAACTTCAATTTATCATTTCCCTCCATCCCACTATTTTCCAAACTCCTTAGGGCCTTTCCCCGTCCCACGAAGACCATGGGCATTCGACTCCTTTAATCCCGAGTATTTTTCCTCCCAATGTTCATCGTTATAATCATCCCTTTGCTCAAAAAATCAAAATCAGAAAATTATACAAGAATTGTTAGAAGAGGGTGGTATTCATCCTAGTACTAACCCCTATTCTTCCCCTGTTTGCATGGTCCTCAAGAAGGAAGGAACTTGGTGCTTTGTCTTAATTTTTGTGCCCTTAACAAACTTATAATCAAGGAGAAATTTCCCATTCCTGTCATAGATGACTTGATGAAATTAGTGGTTCTCAATACTTTACCAAACTTTACGTCAGTTCTGGCTACCACTAGATATGTATGAAAGAGGAATACATCCCTGATACTCCATTTCGTACACATGAGGGACACTATGAGTTCTTGGTCATACCCTTTGGTCTCTATAATGCTCCCTCCACTTTTCAAAGTCTCATGAATCATGTATTGTGTCCTTTCCTCTACCACTTTCTGTTAGTTTTCTTTGATGATATCCTCATCTATAGTAAAACATGGCCAACCCATCTCTCCCATGTAGATCAAGTTCTCCATCTCCTCTCCAAGTACTGACTTTTCCTAAATCATTCTAAATGTGTTTTTGGCATCTCTGAAGTTGAGTACCTATGTCATATTCTTAAAAATGATGGTGTAAGGGTGGATCCTAAGAAAATTGAATCTATGGATTATTGGCCTCTACCTAAAGCTCTTAAAATTTTGCATGGTTTCCTAGGTGTAACAGGATATTATCACAATTTTGTTTAGAATTATGGAAAAATTGTATATCCTCTCACATGTCTCCTTAAAAATAATGCTTTTAATTGGACTCCAACAACTGATCAATCCTTCCAATCCTTGAAATAATCTATGTGCACTACTCCTATACTGGCCCTACCTGACTTCACCAAGACCTTTGTTTTGTATTGTGATGTGCCATTGAGAGGAATTGGAGCAGTCCTCATGAAACATGGATGACATTTTGATTTCACCAATAAACAGTTGTGGGATAGACATTTGGGCCAATTGATTTATCAAAATGAAATGTTAGCTATTTTGCATGCAGTACATCTCTGGCACCCTTATCTATTGTGACATGCATTAAGGGTTTTATCGCATTGTGACATTCTTCGAGGGTTATGTTGGATTGTGACACTTATTAATGGTTATTTTTAATTGTGGCATTCATATTGCCATGTTAATGGATATGTCACATTGTGCCATTCATCAAATGTCATGTCACATTGCGATGTTCATTAAGGTTTTTGTCTCATTGTGAATTTTAACAAATATGATGTCACATTGTGAAATTCATTAAGGGTTATTTTGCATTTCAATGGTCATTAGGTTTACGTTTGATTGTGGCATTATTCAATGGTTATGTCAAATTCTAACATTCTTTTTTCCTTACTTTATGTTAAATTACTACATTCCTTAATATATGTATTCCATTGAAACATTCATAAAGGGTTATGTTGCATTGAGGTTTGTTGATTTTGTTTGGGAATAACCCACATTCCTCAATAGTTATATTAAATTGGAACATTTATATTCATTGACTTATGTCAAATTATTGGGTTCCCAATCCCAAATTGTTATGTTTCATTGTAAATTTTAGTTGAATTTGTTTGGTCATTGATCATTATGGTTCATGGTGGTGTTTGATTGTGGTTAAACTTGGTTTTAATGGTTTAATAATATTTTTAATAATTATTGGTATGTCCAAGCTAATGGTGGTCTCTCATGACGATTTAGTGGAAATGCAAACATGAAAAATAAACAATCTATTAACTTGGAGGAATTATTTAAGGTAATTTTACAATGAATTTGAATATGGTGTAAGAAGATGAAATGTAGTAAATTGAATTAGCTTTCCAAATATAAAACTTTTATTCATATAAATTGTGAATAACTATGTGAAATTTGAATTTTTCTAAAAGTGGTATGTTATTTTTCTAGCAAAATATAAAGTATATGTTTTTGTTCCTGCATGTGCTGCATACCCTAACGGTGTAATTTCATTCAAAAAACTTGTATAATTGCAGAGAACCTATTTTTATAATGTGGTGTATTTTTTGGAAATTTATAATATTAATTTTATATATTTTTTAAATTATGAAAATCAATATGTCCTTGAAATTGTAACACCTTTTTGTTCATGCAAGATAAGAGGGTATCAACATGATCAAAATAATTTCTTATTTTCTTAAATCATAGATATCAATATCCTCTACTGTTGCAT
>JZKD02S1322542.1:110708-143369 GCA_000966675.3 Picea glauca | reverse complement strand
TCCCTCTCACACTCTCTCTCTATCCCTTGATTTTTTTATTTCTCTCTCCCCCCCCTCACCTCTTCAATGATACATAAATTCCACTGAGACTTGATTGGGGATTAAGAATCCATGAGTCCTAGTGATTCACATTATAGAAGACAACTATTAATATTGGAAACATGGAGTGACAATGTCTCACTTATAAGCAATATCTCGAGCTAAATGTTTTCATGGTCTTCGATTTAAACCTCCATTTCCATATGATCAATATGAAAAGATGGTGTGTGAGTGTGTCTATGAGAAAAACTAAAGAAGACAGATTGAGATCAATTACTATGTAATTTATGAGTTATTCAATATCTTCCTCATACAACTTCTTAATGATATGATGTATTATATGTGTTATTCAATATCTCAATCATTCCATTTTGTTATTATTTAATGTCTTCATCACTAAAAATTGTTACTTTGTTATTATTCAGATTCATAATTATATAAATTTCAATTTTATATAAACCATATACATATAAATAATGATTATCATCTAAAAATTTCAATCTCTTGTTGTTACTTTGTTATTATTTGGATTCATAATGATATAAATTTCAAATTATCAAGTTCATCTAAAACATATACATATAAATAATGATTATCATCTAAAAATTCCATGCTCCTAATCGCGTCTGGAACCAACACATATCCATCTGAACACTGGATATATTATGCACCAAGAGAGATCAAATCCCTCGAGGTGTAAACCTTTCCTCAAGTTTTTCACTCTAAAAGGAGGTTTTCACCTCGAGGGATTTCATCCCCCTCAATGCATGATATATCTAGAGTTAAGAAGTAGCATACACATGTTCTCATGTATTTTTTAAAAATTATTAAGGTGATTAAATATCTTTTCCTTTACATGTTGAATGAGTTTTCTACATTAGTTATAGCGTTGAAGTGAAGAACAATGATGGATAATAAAAAACACACTCATTTTTCTAGATCCTTTTTATTAACTCTCTTTTCTACTGAGTTTTTAAATATGAGTGCACATATTCATGGCGACCATAAATGTTTCTTGCATCACCCATATCTAAAACAAATTATATCGTGCATTTTTTTTTTTAAAACTATCCAGAATCATTATATTTCCATTGAAATTGTATGCAAAAATTTTGTTATTGACATGCCATTAGGGAAACAAGACCAACATCAATGCATTAAGTTATCTCATAAAACATAGAAATACTATCTCTTAAACTGAAAAGACTAAAAAAAAAAAAAAGAAAAGAGTTTTCTATCTCTTATGACATGATTATATCGTGCTTGTGGGTGCTTTCTAGTATTCTTTAATAGAAACTTAATTATAATCCCAAGACCTTCTATATTAGCCAGTATACTAAACCATAAACTAAAGTTTCGAAATAATATTTGAAATGGAATTATAGGCGAGTGGATGGTTGGCTCTCATATGGTGACACCTAAGAATGAGGGAGTGTGACTTGATCGAGGTTTAGTCCTGTAATGTGCTTAGCCAAGAGGTTCATTTTGTAGTCGTGGAGCCAGAGTTGAGCCTGATTTTCATCGAGCTATAACACGATCTCATTCTTTTCATCCTTGCAATCAATTAGAACGCGACCCAATGATATATTCATGTGTCAATAGACGTACACAGTTTTTAGGTATTGGCATACCCGGTATTTGGTATTTCCTCTATGTTGAATCTAGGAGGTGATAGAGTCGAGGAATTCATCATCAGAGACAAAGCGTCGGAGAATTATAACATCTGCTTCAGCTAAATCAATATCAGCTTGAATTTGGAGATGTGTATGGGAAATCTAGGAGTTAGAAGAGTCTTCTATAGCAGCAACTAGACGGGTTCTCGAGTACCCTGGAGGATTACGTTCGAATCTTCCACGAGTATGTCAATAAAGACGACTGTGTGCCATAAGGGATGGAGGAGAAGGAAAAAAGACTTGGGAACATGGTGGATATTAGCCAGCAATAAAGGAATGGAGCAGTGGCGAAAGGGAAGCATAATGAGCAGAAGGTGACAGAGCCAGTCCAAATAAGGAGAAAGAGTGAATAAACAGGTGTCCTTTGCATCATGATGACAAGGGGGGAGAACGAGTGGTGTAAATGCAGATGGGGGATCCATTATGGAAGGTCGGATGGGAGGGACGATGTAGTGTATGGTGAAGTACAGACTAACAATAATGAGTGTAGCAGGGACAAGACGACCACCTGGATCAAGGATCCAGACCTCGCCTGTGTAATATTTAACTGTGATATTCACTGAAATAAGTGAAAGGGGGTATGCGTGAAATGACATGCGCCAACATACAGGAAGGACACGTGGATTTGTGCCTCGAATGGCAACCCCGTGGGAAGTTTCTTCATCGTAAATTGTATGATACACAATTACAAAAAAATCCACCAACTAAAAAAAATATTATTATTTTTAAACCCTTAAACCCAATCTTAACCGTTGACTTAGTAATTTTAAAATGGTTCACTGAAATATAAAATTAATATAAAAAAAATAGATTAATTTTTTAAAAATTTTAAATTAATATAAAAATATCTTAACATTATTGTGACATAAGAATGGACTTTTTTCTACAATTTTACGATTTTGTTTTTAGATTTTTTGTGATTTAAATACTAAAATAATCTCTCTCTCTCTCTCTATATATATAATTAATTTAAAAAACCATTATTAAAAAACAATATCTTATTTTTAAACACAAAATTCTACCTAAATAAAAAGTTTTAAAAGTTATATATATATATATATATATATATATAATTCATTTGGACATAAGACATTGAAATTTATCAAATTATAGGTTTCCTGGACAACATGAATTAAACATAGGAAATATGTAATTTTATAAAGTAGATATATAAAGCATTCTCGGAGCCCTCATCCCATACTTAGCTAGTTTTTTCATTGTGGGTTCTCGGGGTAGACGGCTGAAAATTGACAATTGGAGAGTTCTACAATATACAAATTGACAATCGGACTTGCAAAATATTTTAATTTGAAGGCCGTCATGTCCAAAACATTTAGCATTATCGAAATATTTTACTTTACATACATTCACCATACCCTGGTGAACAGAAACACAAAAAAAATAGTAAGCATTTTTTGGATCACAGGTTCTCGAGGTGGCGGGATCTAAGTTCGGTCTCTGTTGTTTCGTGTCCTAGAAATAGCACGGAGAGTTCCATGATATACAAATTGACAATCGGACTTGCAGACTATTTTAATTTCAAGGGCTCATGCAAAAAAACTAGCATTCTTGAATTACTTTTCTTTACATACGTTTTACATATGCTCGTTGACAAAAACATAAAAATAATAGTAACGTCTATTACATAGGGATACATCCCCACTACCGTCAATGCTTCCCAATACACATTAAATATGCTTTCAAAAGTCAGAACCGACCAAACAGGTTCGAAAAGACGAGCTTTAATAACTGGAAAGATCGAAGACATCTCCCATTAAAATGAATAGACAGACGAATATTATGGGATATGGTAATTTCATTTTTCCTACATTTTGAATTTGTGCAAATAATTTATTTATTTATTTTTTTCTTGTTCATTTTTAGTTTTCTTAAAAGCTTCAGCATAGTTCATGAACCTGTCGCCAACAGAGGCGTTGACGTCATGTCCCTTTTTAATACTGTGCATTTTGAAATGATGGGCTTTAATAACTGGAAAGCTCGAGGACATCTCCCATTAAAATGAATAGACAGACGAATATTATGGGCTCTTGTAATTTATTTTTTCCTGCATTTTGAATATGTGAAATACCTTTTATTTTATTTTTTTTCTTGTGCAACTTTATTTTTCTTAAAATCTTCAGCATAGTTCACGAACATGTCACCCACAGAGGCCTTGACGTCATGTCCCTCTTTAATAATGTGCATTTCTAAATAATGGGCTTTAATAAATGGAAAGCTCAAGGACATATCCCATTAAAATGAATAGATAGTCTAATATTATGGGATCTCGTAATTTATTTTTGCCTACATTTTGAATTTGTGAAATACTTTTTTTTTTTTTTCTTGTGCAGTTTTATTTTTCTTAAAAGCTTCAGCATAGTTCACAAACGTGTCACCCACAGAGGCCTTGACATCATGTCCCTCTTTAATATTGTGCATATCTTAGATGTCAGATTTGAGAATTTGCTTAGATATGAGAATTTTAATACGTGCTGCTAGTCACTATTGAGCGTACATATTCAAAAAGATTGGCATTAATAAGTAAAAATATCGAGAACATCTATCATTAAAGAAAATCAACACAAAATCTAGGGAAGACCATACAACGTTGCTTTTAAATATTTATTTCCATTTCTCTCTATCTTCAAAGAGTTGCGCTTTAGGGTGCCTTCGTTCTAATGTTCCTGGTCACGGACATGTATGACAAATTAGAGATGTGATTGAGGGGAAGATGAAAGAAGAGAGACTGGTTTTATGTGACATGACCTTTGAGTAAAAAAAATAAATTGTTATACAAGAGAAACTCGAACAGGATGAAAAAAAAATAACAAGTATGTTCTGGTTGGTGTTCTCCCTATGTTCGATGCTTTGGCTGGTTAAAAACACTGCCTAGGTATTTGTTGGTTGAAATTCTTTGTTTTCTTGCTGGCAATTGTAATGGATTTTGAGGACACGTGCAAAATATTTCTTCGTTTAAGTATATAGATTCTTCTAGCAACACAGATTTGGCAAGTGTATTGAATTGTAGAGATTACACAAGTATTTGTCTACCTCAAAGGCGGGTAATAAAAAATGTATGGGTGGATAAAATGACATATTATCACTACAAAATTTTCTGCTTCATATTTTGATGACCTGCATGTGGGTCTGGTAGCCGACTTGACAAAAGGCTATGTTCTTTGTCAAAGTTTGTTCGGTTTCCTCTGGATGTAGTTGCAGACTCCACATATTTGGCGTCACCTCTAAACATGCCAGGCCTTTTTGTGGGCCACCATACCTCCACCGTTATGAGGAAAGATATATTATGATGCCATCTGCAACATTTGATACACTTGTCAGACCTGCGCTGGTGCATTCTGTAACATTTGATGCACTTTCCACACCTATGTTGCCCGAAGAAGTTATGTACCTCAACAAAGTTGGATTTTGCATCTCGGTTGGACGTTTCTTCCAATTTACTGTAATAAAGCAAAGAATTTCCACATACAAATCCTCAGGCAGGCTTCTCAACCAACCATATGATCAAATACAGGGAGAATACCAGTCACTATGTACTTGAACCTTTTTCCCCTTCCTTAGCTGTTGTGACATAAAATGACTCTGTCCACTTTGAAATCGGCCCGAATCACATTTCTAAGTTGTCTCGGATGTCAAGGGTCAGGAACATTGCAAGGAAAGTACCTTAAACCCCAATTTTTCAAGGGTAGAGGGAGATTAATACTTGATAAAGAATGGAATGTTGAATAAGAAACCATTGAAAGTAGGACATATCTGGAAGAGAGAAGGTATTGAAAAAAATGAGATAGATGTACTTGGCATCATCGATTAAGAAGAAAACCCAAAATTGATATTCATCTCATTTTTTACAAATAAAGAGTTTGAACGTCAAGAAAACTGTGAAGAAGCTTCATCAATGTACATATTTTTTATTGGTCGACGACAGGCGAAATCACAATCATTGTCAGAAATAGCCTCAATTGTATTTTGTAGCCCATCTTATTTGACTATAGAATAATTTTGTTTTATTTTTTAACAATATTTTCCAATTTCTGGTATTTGTTTTAATTGTATTTTGTACCTTCTTCCCCTGTGTCGTTAAACACGAAGGACAAGATTTTGTTTATGTTGCCCACTACTTCAATCTAAATAAAACCTGCTCTATTCTTTTTTTACATTTTACATTTAAGAATAGTTTTTCATAGGCCATACTTATGTGGCGGTGACCCTGTACTTAAAGAAAGAAATTGGAGGACCTGTCCTACTCCCATTCATCGGGTTCCATAAATAGAATCAATTAATGAGTTACAATAAGGAAGATGAACTGTTGACACGATGTTCTTGTGAAGAATGTTGGATATATTGTAGCTTCTTCTATTGGACAATATCCGTGCATATATACTAATATTAGTACTATTGGAATAAATACAAAAAAACTTTCTCTTTGGCAAATCTTAGGAAATTATGTTTGGGTTTGTGGTATTAAAAAACTATGTCCATTGTTCCTTCATATACATCTTGCAACATAAGAACTTCCATAGTCTGCAATTTATGCTTTAATTACTTAAATTCACACCAAATTTTGATTGCATATAATTTAATTTAGATATTGATGTTTATGGAGAGCCGACGTTTGTTGATGTCATTGCAACGAATACAAGATGAATATATGATAAGGATTTTATCTCGATGAGAGAAAAATGCAAATTCATGTTTCTTATTGCGCTATGTACATCTTGCAGTCAAAATTATTGTGGTTTCAATGAAATTTGTGAGCCGAAGAGCATCTTGCAAATTGGGAGATCATTTGCATTTGAAATAGAACCAATCCATTAATATATATTAGTATGAATACTATTCATATAAATGTGAAATATTTATCCATTGATAGATACTAGTATGAAAAATATTGAAATAGATATCAAAACTTTGTCTTGGTCAATACTTATCCAGTTATCTAGGCACTAGGCCCGGGGTTCGCTGTACCGAGCACATATGTCCCCTGTTTCATCATGTACATGTTGCAGCCAAAGAACTTCAATGATATGCACTTAATTCTTTTCCAAGTGATAAATCAACAGAGGTTCAAAAACATTTCCATTAATAAATGGAGAAAAAAAGGTTTTTCGACTCTCAGATACTTATCTATTTTCCCCTTTTTCTTTTCCCGTCCATTATGGCTTTCTGGTTTTATACTTAGTCGTCTTTCTATAATGGGTGGTTGCAGGATTCAAGGGCTGACATATATTCATCTCCATCTATATCTTCACATGACAAATCCAACCGACCACTGTACCTTTCCATACCTATGCAATTTTATGGCTATGGTTGTCGGATCGACGCATATGAACTGGCCTTTTCTTCTTCCCCCTCCTTATCACTTTCTGGATATATACTTACTGCCCTTTCTATATTATCTGGTTCCATAGTTGGTGGGATGACATGTATTCATCTCCATCTATATCCTCACATGACATATTCGACCGACCATTGTTCCTTTCCATACTAAGCCAATTTTATGCCTGCCATTGCGAGGTCAGTGCTTGTGAACCCAACTGCTTATTGTTTCGCTATATACATATTGCACTCAAAATATCCATGATCTACAATTACATCGTGGGTTCCTCGTATACATTAACTTCGTTCAAAGTATCTGTTGTTTCTTTCCATCCCTAGAAACTTTGCGTCCTTCCTGATATACATCAACAATGCTCTTACTAGTGACAAGTGGACACAGTGGTACAAAAGATACTTTCGTGATCTGCAATTCATTATTTAACATTTCCATTTGTATCCTCTCACGACGGATCTTACCGACCACTATTCCTTTTCATAGATAGCTAATTTTATGCCCGCCACTGCAGGGTCGAAACTTGTGAACCCAACTACTTATCGTTCCGCTATATACATTTTTCACTCAAAACATCCGTGATCTACAATTCCACTACGGGTTCCTCGTATACATTAAGTTCGTTCAATGTATCTGTTGTTGTTTTCCATCCCCAAAAACTTTGCGTCCTTCCTAATATACATCAACAATGCTTTTAGTAATGACAAGTGGACATAGCGGTACGAAACATACTTTCATGATCTGCAATTTATGCCTTACTTGGTTAGAACTCAGTAGGTTCTCGCAAGCATTTTCATTAATAATCAAACACTAGATGTTCTTCTGCGAGATACTTAGTCTTTTTCCCTTCTCTTCTTCCTGTGTATTATCTACAATTCCACTGCAAACACCTCCATGCTTTTTCCCTTATTTTATTCCCATGTATTATGGGACTATAAAATATGGACATGATATTTTATAGAGCGTGTACAAATTCTGCATTCCATACCTAGCAACATTTTGGATTGCGGATTATCGGGTGAGAGGGATCAAAATTGGGCCTCCATTGTTCTGTGGCCTACAAATAGCACCCAAAATTCTATGATATACAAATTGAAAAGTGAATATACGGACTAGATAACTGAAGATTGCACTTTTATTATTTTGTATCCTCCAAAGATCATTCCCAGTTCTGCGATATAGAAATTGACACACGGAATGCAAAACTGGCGGGGTGGAGATTGCCATTGTTTATGTATGATAATCCCTATGAAGTATTTAACAGTATCTAAAAAATTATTTTGAATACTAAATTAGCTCTTATTAGTGACAATTGGACACAGAGGTACGAAACAATTGGGATTGCACTCTTCGCAATATACAAACTGACTACCGTACATCATCCACTCTTTCGTGTTACAGATTATGCATTCAAATATTCGAAGCAATACAATTAAAAGGTACGGGCCTTTCCTCCTCTGTAGACACCTTCTTAGACTATTTTGGATCGTCCTATTGTCGGTTTCATGAAACATGCAGCTCTAGCATTGGAGGGTTGACATATCTTTATCTCCATCTATATAATCAGACAACAAATCTGACCGACCATTGTTGGTTTCGATACTTGGCCAATTTTATGTCCATGGTTGCTAGGTTGGGACCAATTTCATATCCATTTATTTCCTCACATGGCGAATTGGATAATCAACTGTTCCTTTTCGTACTTATTGAATTTTTTGCCCAGGGTTTCCGAGTTGGCGCAATTGAACTCTGTTCCTTTTTGTTTTGTTATATGCATCTTCCACTCTAAATTTTTGTGATCTACAATTCCACTTCTAACTACTCGGTCCTTTTTCCCTTTTCTTCTTCCCGTGTATTATAGGACTATAAAGTATGGACATGATATATTATAGAGCATGTATGAATTCTGCATTCCATACCTAAAGACATTTTTTATCACGGGTTCTTGTGCGGGCGGGCTCAAAATCGGGCCTTGATTGTTGCGTGTGTTACAAATAGCACCCACAATTCTGCGATATATAAATTGACAAGCGGACCTGCGGACTGGCTGACTCAACATTGCACTTCTATTGTTTAGTGTCCTCCAAATATTGCTTCCAGTTCCGTGATATACAAATTCAAACATGGAATGACGGGCTCGCAGTGTGGATATTGCCATTGTTTACGAATGCTAATCCCTATGAAGTATTTAACATAATCTATAAAATTATTTTCAATACTAAATTATCTCTTAGTAGTGACAACTGGACACAAAGGTACGAAATAGGTGCCATTGCACCCTGCGCAATATACAAATTGACTACTGTGTTTTGACATCGTCTGCTCTTCCATGTTATAAATTATGCATTCAAATGTTCAGAATGATACAAGTTGAACACCGAGGACTTGAGTCTTCTGCAGACACATTCTTAGCTTGTTTGGGATCCTCCTATTAGCGGGTTCACTAACTATGCAACTCTTGGATACTGTTTCAGGTTGGCATCAACCTTTGTTGTACCATGGTTCACAAATGTTTTAAAGTATCTATTGTTGCCTCAATTGGCATATGTTCCTCCACAATATACAAATTGACTATGGGGTTCACATCTTGTACTCAAAATTTCCATGATCTACAATTCCACCGTCGACTCCTTCCTCCTTTTTCCCTTTTCTTCTTCCTCTATATTATGCCTCTCTGGTTATATACTTGGTTGCCTTTCTATGATCGCAGGCTCCAGCATTGGCGGATTGACTTCTTTATCTCCATCTATATAATCACACCAGGAATCTAACTGACCACTATTTCTCTCCATACTTAGCCAATTTTATGGCCGCGGTTGTTGCATTGGCAATCTACAATTCTACCGCGGGCTCCTCGAACTCGCAAGCTTCACTGTACCACGATTCACAAATGTGCTTCCTAATATACATTGGATATGCTCTTACTAAGGACTCTTACAAGTGATGGTTGCACATAGCAATATGAAATAGTTCACATCCATCCCTTCCCAATATAGAAATTGACTACTGGGTTCCAACATCATCCCCTCTTCTGTGTTACAGATTGTGCATTCAAATGTTTTGAACGATACAATTTGACCATCGGGACCTCACATGTTCTGGGAATACCTTCTGAACCTATTTTGGATCCTCACGTTCATGGGTTCATGGAATCCCCAATTCTTAGTTATTGTTTTGGGTTCGCGCATTCGAACTCTACTGCTTCGTGTTCCATGATATACTATTGCACTCCGTTGGTCCTTCTTCCCTTTTCTTCTTCCCCTATATTATCTATTTTTGGTTATATACTTAGTCACCTTTCTATAAACACGGATTCCAGTCTTGGTGGGTTGAGATATCTTTATCTCCATCTATATAATCACACGATGAATTCGACTGACTGCTATTGCTCTCACTACTTGGCCAATTTTATGGCTACGGTTGGTGGGTTCACATTTTTGAACTCTTCTTCTTGTTGCATCATGTACATCTTCACTCAAAATTTCTGTGATATACAATTCCATCGCGGGCTCGTCGAACTCACAAGCTTCACTCTACCACTACTCACAAATGTTTCAAAGTATATCTCCCTGCCTTCCATCCCCACTAACTTCTTGTCCTTTTAGTTGTCCTACCATACCCTCTTCGCAGTTACGCCTATTGCACTCAAAAATTTCCAAGACATACAATTTGACCTTCGTGCCCTCACCTTCAATGGTTGTACCTTGCAACCCTATTTTGTAGTAGTTTTTTACCCCTACCTGCGACCTCTGTACTTTATTACTATGGAATTAGAAACCTTTCATGCTAATAGATGACCATGCAGGAACCGTCAACATTGTCATTAATGGGTGAAAAGATCAAGGAGATATCTCATTATTACACATTAAACCAAGATGTGTGGAGAGTTATTTTGTCCCTTCCGATTGTTCAAGAAATCTACAATGCTTAATCGCTCATTGCAATATCCACCATGTTTGCATTTCTATGTATGTAATTAGTAGTGTTTAATGTTAACAACGCATCATGCAACAGCTGTCCAAATTGTCATTATTCAACGAAAGTATTGAGGACATCTCCCATTCACACTCTTTCGACCAAAATTTGCACAGGGTTATATTATCCTTTCCAACTTTTCATTTCATTCATCATCTGGAAAAAATAAACATTCTTGTAGACTTATGGCAGCAGGTCGACAACAATTTTGTAGAGATATAGTAAATATGTTTGCACAAGAGGACCAAAAGTTTGAGTGGTCCAGGGCATACTTTTACTATTCATCTCGTTCAGCCCAAAACAAAGTGATTTGGACCTCTGGAATCGCTTGTGCAGGCTGTGTTCTTGAGGTTTTTGACTATAAGGAGGTGGTCTCTTGGTGCACCAAAAAATATATTCCGGGCCAAATAATTATTCCACTGCATGACCATTCTCCTATTTCTTTGTCACCTCAGGTCTTCCGCGAGATGTTAAAATTGTCAAAACTAACATTGACATTAAGAGGACAAGACTGCAAGCAATTTCTAGAAAAACATTATAACGGGTTGGAAATCTTAGCCGAATTCCTCAAAGACCTGACAATAGTTCCTGAAGATATCACAAGGTTGCAGGTAAGTTCCTTTAGAAATCCATTCCGAGAAATTTCTTGGTTGTTTACAGGAATAATGGGACTTGCATTCATAGAAAGCATTTCCCATATAATTATTTATATTTTTTATTTGACAGTCAAGGAACAATACATTTTCGATTGGGGTAAGCTAATTTCTATTGAGCCCTATTCCCAGTTGTCACGATTCAAAGAATCGAATAAATTTTATATGTCATCATACGTTATTTTTGCAATTGTGTATTGCTGGTCGTTTCCAAAACTTTCTCTTTCCAATAAAATAAACTGTGGATTTCACCCAGCAACATTCTGGCACGAGACCTTGTGGAGACACAAGGCCTCCCATTGTTTTTATGAAGTTTTGAATGGCTTTGTCTCAGTTTTCAAATATTTACTATTAGGCAAGGATGCTCTGTGGATGTCTAGCTAGGAAAGAAATTTTATGAACAAGAATGACGCACTTGAGCAAGAGGAAAATCATAGTGTCCTAATGGTATTTGGCTCTAAGGAAAATCCTGCCTTCCTTCCATGCCACATCAGAGACAAGATGTTTGTTGCAGAAAAATAAAGGAAATACAACCACTGGTTGCATTTTTTCCATGACAAGAAAAAAAAACAGTTCATTCCTTTGCCCTGGAAAGTCAAAGACTTTGTGTGCAAAATCATCAACAAGATTGACGAGTTTGCTGCCCATTTCAATAAATTGAAGCTAATGTATGCTAAAAGGCTAAAAGGGTTCAACCCTAATGGAATTTTTTGAGAACATTTACTGGGTGTTGGATTTAACACGTAATTTATCCATAGACACCTAACCCAAGAAAGGGACAGTGTCGACAACAATCCTTCTTCTTCCGATTGCGATGAAGAGACATTGCAAAGCGCGACGAAATTGTACAGACAACATGGAAAAGTATCTAGTGAGAAGAGCACCTAGTCCCCCACCAACACTCCCAAGAGAATGAAATCATGGAGCATCACTTCGATGGGCCAATCCAATAAGAAAGAAACCCATAAATCTTCGAACAGAGGAGGATATAAGAACCCTCCTCGCATAAATATTGATAGTTCTCACAAAATTTCACTGGTGAAGAAGAGAAAAAACAATGCAAGGCATGCGGAGGAACTTGAAATTGAAAGTGGAAAACTGCAACTTGAAATTGAAGCTAAGGACAAGCAGAAAATTGGGTCATTCGCAGTGGAAATATATGAGACTAAATTTTTTGACATAGATAAATCCTTTGTAAGCCAGAGCGCTATTTTTGAAAACCAATATAAAGTATGGTCATTGAAAAGAGAGATGTAACAAACATGAAAGACAAATCTCACACAGAGATTGACTTTAGCGAAATGTTGTCATCCCAAATATGCTCATTTCACTAGGTGACTAGTGACATTCTTCGTGATTCCATTGGAGGAATGGATATGGATCATGCCAATCTGAAACACCACCTCAATGAATTTGAGCAAGCTTTCATTGCAACACTAGAATTTTCTAGTCCTTTGGCAAAAATCGTGCCTTCTACCACTGCAATGAATATGAAAGTATCCTCTACCCTCCTTGCATGCTCTAGAGCCCTTGTAGAGAATAACATCAACAAAATAATGTAGGTAGTTACTGAAGCCTGGGAAACATCACAAAATTTAGTTTCCTTCGGAAAGAAGGCCAATGTTTTTCTAGAACATTTGGAGGTGAATTTAAAAAATGAACATATTTTCTGTGATCAGGTACTGGACCCTTTTGCCAACAATGAATTCAACACATCATAACCGAAAATAAGACATGAGAAACTCCCCTCCCCAAAGTGCACCAAAAAAGTAAAACCACATTGGAAAAAGAAAGTTCACAACCTACAGCTCATTGTCAAATCATGTAAACAAGTCATATCAGAAAAGGAAGATTTATTCACAAGCCTACTCGAGATGGACTTAGCCAGAATTACCAATGAGGTTCAAGATCCTAACTTAATTCTCAAATCCTTGTCAGTCACCAAAGAAGCCTTCCAGGAACAAGTTGATATTTTAAAGGGGTTGTCTTTCAAAAAGTTTTACGGCATACTTGAATATCATCTAGATGAGCACGAGCATTGGGTATTGGACTATGCCTCACACAATGAAGAAATTCAATAGATTCTGCATAGTATTTAAATGGATATAAGGAAATTAGAAAATGAGTTTGACGACAAAGAAATCCGGGATGAAATCAACACAACCCCTATGAAAAGCTACATCGAATAATGGTTCCAACAGAGAAAGGACAACCTCATCCAGGAAGCACAACAACCGGTCAACAAGACTCCACTGCCCATCGACAAAAACAACAAAAATGCATCATCTTCATAGTAAGTTTATACTACCATCTTGTTTTGTTTATCAATCTAGTTTAATTCTATGATTTCATCTTCATTTCTTTATCAATCCACTTATGTCATCTTTAAATAGAAAACTGTAACCAAAGACTCATAACTTCCATTTTTTTTTTCAAGTCTTTCTCTCTACCATCGCACACTTATTCTTTTGACTTTCCTAATTCTTGTACTTATTTCCTTTTATGGTCCATGGGAGCCCCAATCCCAGTCTATATGAAAAACACATTTAAATTTCCAGAAACATATAACATACATTATTTATTTTTGATAAATTCCAAAGAAAATTGATTCTAAAATGCCCTTATTGTATACTAAATTTTGGCTTTCCAGGAACCTTCTTGTTTGTTCCAAAGAAAAATAATTCGGATATGCTACATTTCTTGTCTCATATTTTATGCTAATTTTTTGGTCTTCAACGACGTTGATGCTTTAAATGTTGATGTAATTCCAGAGATATGTAACAAACATTACTTATTTTATAATAAGTTTGTATAGTTCGCAAGCCCGTTTGTCAATTTGTATATCCTGAAACTCTTGATGCTATTTGTAGGTCATGGAACAACAAAGGCCCATTTTTGAAACCCCCATCTCGAGAACCCGTGATCCAAAAACTAGCTAAGTATGGAATGACCAGTCTATGCATGCTCTATAAAACGTGTGTAAAGAAAACTAATTCAACAATGCCATATATTTTTTGTCCAAAAAAAGCCTTAGTTTTAAAGAAAACTAATTCGGTGTAACAAACATTATTACTATTCTATTATATAATAGAAATTATTAATTTCTTGTAAATTTTTATAGTTCGCAACTACGCCTGTCATTTTGTATATCGTGGAACTGTCGATGCTATTTGTAGGATAGGGAACATCAGAGGCCCAATTTTGAGCCCGCCAACCCGAGAACCCACAATCCAAAAACTGGCTACGTATGCAATGAGGGTTCCATGCATGCTCTATAAAAGCTCATCCCCATACTTTATAAAAGTACAAATTTTGTATCTATAAAACTAAATATCTACTTTATACAAGTACATATTGTTGAAATAATGTAACTAAAAAGTGTACTCTTATTATTATTTGATATATTACTCATTGGATCAATCCCCATTGTATATTGATCATGTGAGCTATTGTAAAAGGACCAAATCCCCTTTTGCGGATTGGTCATAATGTAATTGTAATAGGGAAAAGAAGAAGTTAGCCCCATAATATATTTAAGAGGCCCCAAAATGTAATAAAGGTGGTTATAACCACTCAGTTTGAGAAGTCGGCCCTGCCATGAAGAGACACTTCACACAGGCCAAAGTTGTATAAATAAGGAGGCTAGCACCTCACTTAGATACACATCTCACTTGCTCATTGAGAGACAAGTTTTGGAATTGGAGTTGGAGAAGAGAGAGAGAGAGTGATGCGTCTTTGGGAGAGGATCTTTTGTATTAGCTTGAGTTATCTCTTGGCATTGTATTGACTATCTATAATAAGGAAGTTTTGTTGGGTTTTCTTCCCCTAGAGGGTTTCCCAGGATAAATGGTGTGTCTCTTGTGATTGTGTATTTCTCAGTGATCTTGTGTTATGCTATTGTTATCTATCGAAACGCAAAGAACTATACTAATGGATTAAACATTAACATGGTATCAAAGCCAAGCTGAAGGAATCATCTTTCACAAAAGTGAAAAACATCACTCTTGCCATACATGCAAATTAGGGATTTTTGATGGTGAAGCTTTTCATCCCTAAAACCACCTATAAAAGTGTGTCGTCCCCCAAGGATTACTTTTTCACTCCCACCACAACTTTTCAGTGGCTAGAACTCTCGAAAAGTGAAACCCTAGTTTCACAAAGTACCAGAAGTACCAGAAAACCAGTGTACAAGAAGTACCAAAAGTAGCATAGTTTCAAAGGTACCAGAAAACCAAAAGAACTAGTCCAAAAATTCGTAGATCAAATTTGGAGGAGAAAAAGTTAGAATTTTTCAGATCCAAACACACCAAGCTACTCGCCTCATCTAAGCGCACGTCCTCGTAAGTTCAGAATTTGATTTTGAGCACTTTCATTTTTTGGTCATTTTCCTAGCTCGAGGTAAAATATGTTTGCAAGCACTAAGCTTGTTGACAAGATGGAAGGTGTGGAAAACTTCCATGCCTGGAAGTATAGGATTGGACTCGTTCTTGAAGAGAATGATCTATGAAAATTAGTCAAAGGAGAAATTCTGGAACCCGACAATGCTGTAGAAAAAGACAAGCATCAAAAGTACACAATCAGGGCCAAAAGAATCATTGGAGATTCTGTCAAAGACCACCTGATTCCTTATGTGTCATTTAATAAGACCCTGAAAGAAATTTTTGATGCCTTGACCAGACTATATGAAAGAAAGAACATAAAATGGAAGATGAATCTAAGAACTCAATTGAAGAATACAAGGATGCAGAAAGGAGAAACAATTCAGGAATATTTCTCAAAAATCTCATAATTCAAAGAAAAGTTAGAAGCGATTGGAGATACGATAGACAAAGACAAACTCATAATGACAGCCCTAAATGGCCTCACAAGACCTTGGGATGCATTCATCCAAACGATATGTGCCAGAATAGAGAAACTGAAGTTTGATAGTCTATGGGAAGAATACATCCAAGAAGAAACAAGAGTAGCTAACCGTGAAGTGTTATTGGCAATAGATGATGATCAATCTCTAGCTACTCACACAAAAAGAGGAAGGAATAAACCATACTTCCAAAAGGAGACTCATAAAGAGCCTCAACCGTCAAACAAATTCAATAATAAAGAATCACATCCAAGGAGATTTCAAGAGAAAGGACAACGAAAGGAAAGAGATTACTCATCTGTACAATGCTACCATTGTGATAATATGGGACACATTGTGAAATTATGTCCAACCATATGAGAATAATACAAGAGAAAACATAAGAGGCACCATGCCCATGTAGTTGAAGATGAAGAGCCACCCACAAAGATGATAAGAGAGAAGATCAAATACCATGTTTTAATCTCGTCCCTCTTAGGATCTGTAACACCTAGAGAGGACACTTGGCTCATTGATAGTGGTGCATCCAAGCACATAATGAGACAAAGAGACATTCTCTCTTGTATTTCAGAAAAGAAGTTTTATGAGAAAGTGACACTTGGAGATGATTACCAATATCCCATCAAGGGAGTGGGAGAATCAAACCACAAACTGAATTCAAGGAATTCACTAAAAATAAAGGACGTACTATATGTACCCGTTTTAATAAGAACCTACTCTCCATTTCATCTTTAGAAAAGAAAGGCTTCAGAGTTTCCTTTATAGATGGAGAAGTTTTTATGTGGGATAAAGGAGAAACCTTAAATGAAGCAATCATCATTGGAAGTGAAGAAAATGGATTGTATAAACTAAAGGGTCACTCAGAGGCTTCCATGACCCACGCCATTGAAAAATCATGTGAACTTTGGCATAGAATATTATCTCACATCAACTACAAGGCACTACCATAGATACGCAAAGCGGTCATAGGCTTACCAGAACTCAAGGTTGACCATGAAGGCGTATGCAATGGATGTGCATAAGGGAAGAACATCAAGAACCCTTGTCTAAAGAGAGACAACAAAGCAGAAGGAGTCCTAGAGCTCATTCATTCAGATGTATGTGGCCCAATTCCATCGTTCTCCATGAGTGGGTATGTATATTATGTATCATTTATTGATGATTATTCTCGTAAGACCTAGGTATATTTTTTGAAATCTAAAGATGAAGTGTTTAGAAAGTTCAAGGATATCAAAGCCTTGATAAATGATCTTTCTGAAAGAAATATTAAGATACTCAGGTTAGATAATGGAGGAGAATATACCTCAAAAGAGTTTGTGAACTTTTGCAAAGATGTTGGGATCAAGAGAGAACTCACTACTCCCTATAATCCCCCCCAAAAATGATGTAGCTAAACGAAAGAACAAAATGATAATGGAGGTTGTGAAGACTATGATCCATGATCAAGATATTCCTATGTGCTTATGGGAAGAAGCAACAATGGCAGTTGTATATGTGCATAACCGACTGTCCCATAGTTCACTTGGGCTCAAGACCCCAGAAGAGATGTCCACCAGAAATAAGCCAGAGGTAAGCCATCTCAAAATATTTGGCTGCCCAGTATTTATTCATATACCGAAAGAGAAGAGAAACAAGTTGGAACCTTCAAGAAAGAAAGGAATATTTGTGGGATACTGTGAGGTCTCTAAGGCCTTCAGAATCTATATTCCAGGTCACCATCACATTGAGATCAACAGGGATGTGACCTTTGATGAAGATGCAATGCTCAAGAAATAAAGAAGATGGAAGCTTGAATAAGTATATGAAGAGGAATCCGTAATCCCCAAAACATCAGTGAGGGAGGTTCCAACTGATGAGGAAAGTCATAAATTCCCTTGATGAGGAAATTATAGAAGACCATGACATATTATAAGTTCAAGAACCTGCTCAGATGACGATCCTCCATAAAAGAAAACCAGCTTGGAGTAGAGAGCTTATTCAATTTGGAGAGAAGTATGGTGTTCCTAAGGGAAATACGAGACAAATAAAAATACCAAAGCCATTCTCCAGTTATATGGCTTTGATGTGTGATTTTCTAAAGGAGGAGCCTACCTGCTTTGAAGAACCCATTCAGAGGAAAGAATGGGTATATGCCATGACAGAGGAATACCAATCCATAATAAAGAACGAAGTATGGGAAATAGTTCCCAGACTAAAGAGTAAAGATGTGGTGTCCTCCAAATGGCTCTTCAAAATAAAACATTCTGTTGATGGAAGTATTGAGAAGTATAAAGAAATATTTGTAGCTCATGGATTTTCTCAAAAAGAAGGCATTGACTATGAAGAGACATTTACTCATGTAGCCAGATACACTTTGATCAGAACCATCATAGCCCTTGTAGCTAAGATGAAGTGGAAGATGCACCAGATGGATGTAAAGACAACTTTCCTAAATGGTGTCATCAAAGAGGAAGTGTATATAGAGAAACCTCAAGGATTTGAAGTTGAAGATAGGAAGTCTCATGTCTGTAGGTTGAAGAAAGCATTGTATGGATTGAAGCAAGCTCTTAGAGCTTGGTATGGACGAATAAACAACTTTTTGATGAGCTTGGGCTTTACCAAGAGTAAAGCAGATTCTAACCTCTACTTCAAGGTTATGAACGATGAGGCAGTAATATTACTGCTATATGTGGATGACTTATTCTTAACTGGAGAAGAAAAGCTCATCACTGAATGTAAGAAGAGACTTTCCTCAGAATTTGAAATGAAAGACCTTGGCCTAATACATTATTTATTAGGTCTTGAGTTATGTCAGAGTCCGGACAGGATCTTCCTTAATCAATGGAAGTATGCAGTCGAAATCCTGAAGGGATTTGACATGTTGGAATGCAAGTCCATGAATACACCAATGGAAACAAAGCTGAATTTGTTGGTTGAAACTTCGTCAAAATTAATTGATGCCACATTGTACAAATGGATTATTGGATCATTGATGTATCTCCCAAAAACCAGACCAGACCTTTGTTTTTCTTTGAACACCTTGAGTCAGTTTTTGGTAGAACCTAGACATGTTCACCTAGTGGTTGTAAAACATGTGATGACGTACCTTAAGGGTACAATAGATTGTGGTCTCAGCTATGAAGGAGATCATGATTTCACATTGAGTGAATATACTGATGCATATTGGGCAAGAAGTGTTTTTGATAGGAAAAGCACTTGAGGATGTTGTTTCAGTTTGGGATCAACCATGATCTCGTGGTAGAGTAGAAAGCATTCCAACATTGCTCTCATCACAACAGAAGAATAATACATTGCTGCATGTTCTTCTAGCTACGAATCTATATGGCTTCCAAAGTTATTGAACGGTCTATTTGACCTAGAGATGGAAGCAACCATGATCCTATGTGACAACCAGAGCTGCATAAAGATGATAGATAATCATGTATTCCATGACAGGTCGAAGCACATAGAGATCCAATATCATTACATCTGTGACATGGTGCTGAGAGGAGCCTTAAATCTCCAGTCCGTTAGCACAAATGAACAGGTTGTTGATGTGTTGACCAAGCCTCTATCTCATGTAAAGTTTGAGCACTTTCGAGATATGATTGGTATAGTCTTAAAGGACCTTCCTTGAAAGGGTGAGTAGTTGTTGTGATGATACATCTCTTGCTTCCAGCTTCAGTGCTGTGACATAAAGCAAGAACATGTGATGAGACTAGTACTGTGATTCCAGCTTGAAAGCTGTGATGTAAAACCAGTCTAGTCTCTTGCTTTCAACCTGATGGTTGTGACGTAAAGCAAGAAGATGTGATGAGACTAGTATTGTTCTTTCGTCTTGACAGTTGTGACGTAAAGCTAGTCTAGTATCTTTCTTCCAACCTGATGGTTGTGATGCAAAGAAAGACGATGAGATGAGACTAGCACTGAGCTTCCTACTTGAAAGATGTGACGTAAAGCCAGTCTAGTATCCTGCTTCCAGATTGATTGTTGTGACGTAAAGTGGGACGAGTTTCTTTCTTCCATATTGACTGTTGTGACGTAAATCAAGACTATGAGATGAGACTAGAACTGTGCTTCCAGATTGACAGCTATGACATAAAACCAGTCTAGTATCCTTCTTCTAGCTTGATTATTGTGACGTAAAGCAGGACGAGTTTCTCGCTTCCAGCTTGATTGCTGTGACATAAAGCAAGACGAGCATTTTGCTTCTAGCCTTACAACTGTGATGTAAAGTTAGTCCAGTATTATGATGATGAGCCAACGTCGTGTTGTGATGATGATGTATTAGTTTTATACTAATACATATTGATGCAAATGATGATTTCATTCCTCTGAGAATAATGATGTTGTCGATGAAGAAAACTTCAGATGATTTATAGATATGCCAGTTAGTGTTCCAGTATGATATTGATGATGTTGTCCTCTCACCCACTTGATGTTGTTCATCATGTTGTCCTCTCTCTCTTTCCTGATGTTGTTGAAGAATACCCTTCTTGCTAAGGGGGAGTGTTGAAATAATGTAATTGCAAAGAGTATTCTTATTATTATTTGATAATTATTCATTGGATTAATCCCCATTGTGGATTGATCATGTCGGCTATTGTAAAAAGGCCAAATCCCCTTTTGCGGATTGGTCATAATGTAATTGTAATAGGCAAAAGAAGAACTTGGCCCAAAAATATATTTAAAAGGCCCCAGAATATAATAAAGGTGGTTATAACCAACCAGTTTGAGAAGTCGACCATGCCAGTGAAGAGACACTTCACACATGCCAGATTTATATAAATAAGGAGGCTAGCACCTCACTTAGATACACACCTCACTTGCTCATTGAGAGACAAGTTTTGGAATTGCAGTTGGAGAAAAGAGAGAGAGAGAGAGAGAGAGAGAGAGAGAGAGAGAGAGAGAGAGAGAGACGCATCTTTGGGAGAGGATATTCTGTATTATCTTGAGTTATCTCTTGGCATTGTATTGGCTACCTATAATAAGGAAGTTTTTCTCGGTTTTCTTCCTCTAGAGGGTTTCCCAGGATAAATGTTTTGTCTCTTGTCATTGTGTATTTCTCAGTGATCTTGTGTTATGCTATTGTTATCTATTGAAATGCAAAGAACTATAATAATGGCTTAAACATTAACACATATTTTGTATGTATAATTTATTTATTTCTGATGAATTTCTATAGTCCGCAACTCCACTCCTCCATTTATGTATCGTAGAGAACATCGAAGGCCCAATTTCTATATTGCAGAATTGTCGGTGCTATTTGTAGGGAAGAGAACATCAGAGGCCCAATTTTTAGCCCGACAACCCGTGATCCATTATAAAAGTACATATTTCGTATGAATAAAACTAAATATCTACTTTATAAATTACATTTTTGGTATGTATAGTTTATGTTGTCTAGGAACCTATAATTTCGAGAATACTATGTTCTGCATGCAAACCACATGTATTTCAACTTTCTAGCCACTTCTTTGTACAAGGTGACATTTACTCCCATCCCTACCTGGCAGGGACTAAGCTGCCATAGCACTTTCTTAGATGTTGTGACTACTCAGAAAAACGATTAAACCATTCATGTTAAGATATTTCAAAACTGTACTAGTTAATTGTAAAAATATATCTCAAAATCGTATAAGTTAATTCTAAGAATAGACCATTCAAACTTCTTCATTAATACAACATTTAATATTCTACATTTAAGCCCATTTTAAAATTATAAAAGTAAGTCATTTTTAAAATTAAAAAGAAAATAATAATAATAATCTATTTTTATGGTAAAGTCTACGAAGGTATACATACCCTACGCCCCTCTCGATTTGAACCTGTAACCTCTTAAGAGGGAACACATATTCCTAACCATTAGGCCCACTCAGACTGTATAATAATAATATCTTGAATTTAATATTCTTCCCCAATAACTGTTTTTAAAATTATAAGAGTAAGCCATTTCTAAAATTATATATAAAAAAATTAGCTTCAAACATGAATATTAATAGCATACATCCGTTTTTAAAATTATAAGATTATAAAAGTAAACCGTTTCTAAAACTAAAAAAATTATATAAAAATGCTTTGGAGCTTCAAACATGAATATTAATAACATACATCTGGCAATTACCTATGGAAGGCAGCAATTAAATGGCACCTCGGCGTGCAAATGAGATTTTAGCAATTTACTTCATCTTAGAGATACTACAAATGTCTGAATGTACGTATATATTCTATTATATAAAACACTGCTAGAGATCTTCCTCCCACATTTCGATGACTCTTTCTCATCTGACATGGTCCGGTCCATACTCATTGGCCATCCTTAGGCATTATGTATTCTTGCAATAACTTTTTCTTAGAAGTTAGCTAAAAATTATGTACAAGATGATTGTTAGGTCTAAAGGTGTATATCTATAGGTAATGGGCACCATTAATGACTTTTTAATTTAAAATTCTAATTTGATGGTTAACAATTGAAGATACTGGCATATTCTTAGTCGTCCTCCCAAATCAATGAATGTGATTTACTTTTCATAGTATTTTTGAATGCATCAGTTAACTTGTTTACTTTTTAACATTTACCTAATCATATTAAGAAATTACTGTAGCACCATATAATTGTCACGTTTGGATTATTAACGTGCACTACTTCAACTTCCTCCTCAGCACTCTGTGCGTCTCAGCTGTCCACCCATTTCATTTTCGAGTGTGGATATCTTTCTAAGCCGTGAATTATAACAGAATCAACCTATTTGTATATGATTACTTTCTTTTTGAACACAAATAATTACAAATATGTATATCAGATAATGTACATTTTTGCCAATAATATACAGCCTGCTATTCAGTATTGAAATAAAATAAGTAATATATATATATATTGTCAAATCATTTTGATATATACGCTTTCATATATCTTACAGTGTATATATTATATATGGCAGCATTCAATCTTATACAATAAGTTGTATATTGCTCACCTTGTATATGCATATATACATGGATAATGTCTATCTTGTATATGAGCGAACTATATACAGTCTACTACTCAGTATTGAAATACTATAAATAGTATATATATCTTCAAATCACCTTTATATATATATATATATATATATATATATATATATATATATATACTACCTACTGCAACACAGCAAGCTGTATATTACTCACTTTATATATTCACCTGTACAATACCGTAGAAGCACCTATAATCCCAGTTAATCCAAATTATATGTTAGATTTCACGTAGCTCTTTTTCCTTTAGTCCCATTCGTTCGAATGAACATCCTGTATTCATTGAACGTCATCTGTCTGTATCTTGGAGGGTTGGAATCATGAATCAGCTCCTTTATAGGCCCGACTTCCTTCTCTCCATCAGGGTTACAGAAAACCGCGATCGACATTCGTTCCTTCTTCTGGTTAACAATGCAGCTGTGTTCCACACTTCTGTAAATTCCGTTTGTCAATATCTGCACGACAAAATGAATCAATCCTTGAAGCACTCCGTCGATGAAAATCAACGGATTTTGACAGTTCAATTAAAATATTAATCGAAGTACTTACCTCCATTTGATCGCCTAGGTTTATCGTCAAAGAGTCAGCGACAGGGCGAACAGGCACCCAATAATCGCCTTTGCGAACTTGAAGGCCGATGACATCATCCTGAAGTAGAATGGTTATTCCTCCAGGATCAGAGTGAGGTGACAGGCCATAAGTTAATTCCGGCTATGGGCACACAGGATAATAGTTGGCTCGAACACAAATCCCAATTCCCTCCTCACATCCAAAAGCTTCATTTAGATGGTCCGGAGGCAGGCCCAGATTTTCAGAAAACACAGACAGCAAGGTCCTACAGAGCTGCAGCGTTTCTTCGCAGTACTCCTTCATTCTAGTCCTGTAATGTCAACACATATAAGAAATAATGAAATTTCATGGGTGGCTACAACTACTCTTGAAACTGACTGAGTTTGGAAAGACAAATTAGGGAAAAAAAGTACCTCCTCTTTTATTTTGCAACCCAACGTATAAAAAACACTTCCACCCTCACAATAAAGATGCAGAGCTATATAGAATCTCTAAAGAAACGTGAAATCTAGACATTGAATCCAAATAGAAGCATGGAACTAGAACATTGAGTGCAAATAAAGAATCAAACTGCAACTTGAATAGAATGTGGGCACGACGATTTTTCCTTCATCACCTGTATTCCTCTGGTTTGGATGGCCATCTGTGCTCCTCCCGTATGCATACAGGCAAAAAGTGGTGAAAAAAGTAATCCCCCAAGTCAAGAATCGCGACTTTCTGCACACCAGTTCGACTACCATATCCAACGTAAGTCTGAGGATCATTGGCGTGTTTCTGCTTCTCCTCCAACGGCAGACGAAAGAATTCTCTCGACACCTCACGTGCGGCCATGAGAAGCTCCGCAGAAACTCCATGGTTAATGACTTGGAAGAATCCCCACTCTTTGCATGCATCTGATATTTCCTCCACGGTCTTATTCCGGCGTTCATCGTAGAGACCGCAGAGGTCTACGATTGGTATATCCTCTGCCACCAGACGGAGCTTTGTGGGCTTCTCGTCATCAGGCCTGATGTATCTCGAAGGCAAGCATTCGATGCCGCTCTCTGAAATACACTGAACTCTCTGTATTGGTTCAGGCCACTCCATGGAAAGGCAATTCCCAGACACAACTGACGTAGTGTGCTTGTTACTCTAGTGCTGAACTAAGGCACAGGCCAATGGATTACTAACAATCTCTAATCCCACAAATAAGTATCTACCTCATGTGCTCTCTTGCCATCCGAGCACATATATATACAAATATATTTAAACCTTCCTGAAGCAAGCGAGGATGGGACCAACTTGACGTTGTAACCAGAGAGAAAAAATAATATCTGATACCTAAGCATATCCACTGGGCATCATAATCAAGCACCAATGGCATGGACAGAAAGTCAATTCGCATGGGAATCTCCAATGTAGAAAAATAAATATCATCACATGCCATTTAAAAGGAATCACGTGGTATTTGAAAGGAAAAGGAATGACTAGAGAGGGAAAACATGATAAAACTTTATCATTTTTCACGATTTAAAATATTTATGCGGTTGATGTATTCCTGAAAAATTCAAAAGATTTACATTAAAAAACAAACTTTAAAGGAAAACTAAATTCCACATCGATCAGAAAAATTTATCTTTACAAATAAAAAATATTATACTTTTCTTAACAAATAAAATTGCTTAGGGGTGAGTGCAACCTATTGATTGTCTTGACACTTTAATGGCAATGTAAAGATGGAAAAACAACAATGTTAACTTGAAGGATTATTCAAGATACTTTTACAATGAATTCCAATATGGTGTAGGAGATGAAACATAGGAAATTAAATTAGCTTTTCCAATATACAACTTTTACTCCTAGAAATTGTGAATAATTATATGAAATTTGATTTTTTTTCTAGCATTGGTATGTTATTTTTCTAGAAAAATATAAGGTATATGTGTTGAGTACCTTAACACCAGAATTTCATTCCAAAAGCTTGTATAATTGTAGAAAACCCATTGTTCTAGTGCAATGTGTTTTTTGGAAATTTATAATATTAATTTCATATATTTTTTAAATTATGAAAGTCAATATATCCTTGAAATTACCAAGCCTTTTGTTCATGCATGCTAAGAGAGTCTTAACATGATCAAATAATTTCATTTTTTTATATGGTTGATATTGGTCCCTTCTAATGTAGTATATAGCTCATTTTAAAAATGATTAAGCTCACAAAAAAATGTACAAAAGAATTAAGAGAGGTATGTATTCTAGGATTTTGATATATGCAAAGACAAAAACACATTAAAAATAGTAAACAATATTAATTAAAAAAAACTAGATATATTTGGAATCTGCATAGTTTACTCTATCTATGTTTGTAGTTTCGTCAACAACTGAATTATTCACAAAGATAACGTCAAAAACAAAGATATAGAGAGGTATTCAGAAAAATGGAACTTTTTATTGATTTCAAGACTGAACCACTAGGTTTGTCATCCCAAACGTAAATATGAGACAACCAAATCAGCATACAAGTACGCTAAAGTTATTAATCCCACCCAAAGAAAATTCAATTCAAAAGGACCACATGGGCTTTAGGAATGCACACACCTTCTTAAAAGCATGTACATGCTCTAGGAAAATGCGCACATTCTTAAGAGCACACACATGCTCCTATATCATATCTCATATGTGTTACCCCCCCTATCTCTCTCTCTCTCTCTCTCTCCCATATACATGGAAAGACCTAGATTTGGAAAGGCATGGAAAGACCTAGACCTAGACCTTGCCATGCCTCACACGATCACACCCACACCCTCTCTATCTACTCCTTCTTCATTTCTATCCCTCCATATATTTCCCTCCCTCCCTCCTTATCTTTCTCTCTCATCCTCCTTCCTTCCCTCCCTCTCTCTCTTTGTATCTCTCCCCATCCCTCTTCCACTTTGTCCCTACCTCCCCATATATCCCCTCTCTCTCTCCTAGTTGTTAGTATCACTCTCTCTCTCTCTACCCCTCTTTCTCTCTTTCTCATTCTACCTCCTTATATATCTATCTCCATATCACTCTTGAAGTCTCTTCCACACTTTCTCTCTCCCTCACCCCTCTTTATCTTTTCCCCTCATTATACCTCTCTCTCTCTCTCTCAACCTCTCTTTAGATCTTCTTTTCTCTCTCCCTCCTCCCTCTCTTTCTACCCCTCCCTCTCTCTCTCCATCTCACTCTCGACCTATCATTTGATCTTGTTATCTCTTTCCCTCCCTCCCCTTTTCTCTCTCTCTATCCTCATTCTCTCTCTTCCATTTAAACCTCCCTCTCTCACTGACTACATCTGCCTCCCTCTATTTCTCCCACTCTCCGCTCTTGTTCTCTTTTCCTCTATCTACCCATTTCCCTCTCTCCCCCCTTCCTTTGACTCTCTCTCTCTATCGCCCCTCCTCCTATTAGAATATAGAAGATTGTCTGCTTGTTTTACCATTGACGATACCCTCGTCACCCAACCATATGCCTAAGCCACCCTCTGAGCACCTTAACCTTGACTGAGAATTACTCGAGAAGAAAACCCTAGGCTAGATAGCCAAACAAGGTGTAGCGCATCTTCCTCCAAGGATAGCGCACCAACAATAGTTGATCAGATAGTCCAAACACTAACTAAGAGATAGTCCAAGCCAACATTGAAATTGGTTGTTGTAGCAGCTGCACCTATAGCTCTCCTCCACACGTGCGCACCAAACTGGGAACTACAGTGCACACCAGTTTCTCTTTGCAATTCTGAGATGTGTCAAAATGAGAACTGATGCCCGGTATTTATAGTGGTTCTGTCAGTTTTGTTGGGGTTGACTTCTCCTTCTGGATATGTGTCTGTTCAATATATTATTATTATTTCTAGATGACTTCTTCTCTTGGAGGCTAATAAACTAATATAAATTATCTTCTTGAGCCGACAAGACTTCTAGGGTTATTAGCCAACTCATTAGGGTTTTCTGTTGCTTTCCAGAGTCTTCTATTCTCGTCAATTTTAAACATGGATCTAAATACCTCCCATAGGTACCATAATATTAACACTCTCTCCTAGCTAGGGAGGTATTACATGTAATGGTTTTGAGCACAAAAAAAACATACCATTTACCTGGTAGCATCAATATAGTCATCTGGACTATCTCATGACTAGATCATGAGCATCACCATCACCATCAGCTGCATCATCTCTCAAAACAATACTTCATCTGAGTAATTAGACATGATGATGGATAAGTCACTCACATCGTAGAGTGATACAAGAGCCATTCTTATAATCTAGAAGAGTAAATGATCTGAACCATTTTTCATCAGGAAAATCTCTGTTCATCATTTGTCTGGATAATGATGATCTCCAATAAACTGCTGATAGTCTATCCATAGTAGTACATAACTACAATGTGTCTATCCATAGTAGTACATAGTAGTACATAACTACAACTATGTCTATCCATAGTAGTACATAACTACAATCCAGTGGTACACTACCACACCAAGTAACACACAAGTACTTGATCAACAATGTATAGTTACGAACAGTGGAACATATCCACCATAGTAATCTACTGTCATATTGTTTTCATAACAAACATCTGATAGAAACCTGCACAAAAACAATGTTATGATATAAACTGAATTATCTAGGATAATCTTTCACTCACATCTATGAGCTTTTGAAGGAATATATGTCCCATAGTAGAATAATGAGATATCTGGACTATTCTTCTCAAGCAAGGAAGAATAACTATCCTGTCTTCTGAACTTGGACCATTCCCCACCCTGAGCCATTCTTCCTACACTAATCAAAGTGCACCCTGGAAAGAATGTATAACCCTAAGGAATGTTGAGCCTAGACCATTCCCCACCCTAGGCCATTTCTCCTACACTAATCAAAGTGCACCCTGGAGAGAATGTATAAACCCTAAGGAATGCATGTCCATGATTGTTGAGCCTAGACCATTCCCCACCCTAGGCCATTCCTCCTACACTAATCAAAGTGCACCCTGGAGAGAATGTACAAACCCTAAGGAATGACTGTTCAAACCATTTCCTCTGTTAACCACAATAGGAAAAGACTGTCCTACATCAACCTCCAAAACGAACCATTCCTCATGTTAACCACAATGAGAAATCATTGTCTGGCGAGGCGGTCCAGTCTTCTTGAGTAACCCTCAAGAATAGAGACTTCCCTAGACCAGTCCCCATGTTAACCACAATGGGAATTCATTGTCTATGATACATCAGCAATCAAACTAATTCCCATTTTAACCATAATGGGAAGTCACTGTCTGTCAGAAATCTCAATCCACTTTCCGAATAGGAAAGCATCTGTCCAAGATGGACTATTTTTCAATGAATGTCTTCAATAATGTTTTTAGTGCTCCCTCCCAACCTGGGAGTCATTTCTTCCCTTTTCAATAAGAAAGTTGTTTCCATGAGCTCCATCTTGAGTATGGAAACTCTTTCATCTTGGATAGAAGCTTTACGAAAAATGTCTGCATATCTGCTCATCTGTGGAGTTATGTATTGGAGAACCATTTTCTCTTTTCTGGACTTCATCATGGATAATGTAATGCTTGATTTCAAATGTACTTTAGTCTGGAACACTGTGAAGGATTTATGTAGCTCTAAACAATAGAGGATATCATTGTTGGAAAATTGGAACATATCCATGTGGCACTTATTCTATCATGATGAGATCTGATCTACTGAGTAGTCATCTTGATGTTATAGGAAATCTTCACCATGCTTTTGTTATGCATTGAAGGTTCTCCACCAAGTTATCTTCTTTTATCTTCATACAAGGGTCTCTTTCTAGTATGCCTCAAAGTCTTGAGATTGCTCTTCATACGCTCTTTATTCAATTCCTCTGGAGAACATTCTTTGCATTCATCTAATGTAGAATTTCGATGCATGGATGTTGTAGATGATATAATGACTTATGTAGAGATAAGTCTGGTTTACTGGAACAAGTAATCATCATAGTCTTCTCCCTCCATCTATGAGAACCTCTAGTTCTATATCTCGTAATGCTTTCATCCATACACTGTTCTTCATCATGACTTTTAGTTCTTCTGCTTGATTTCTTTTAGTGAGTTCATACCAGGCTGGTAATCTTGTGATTCATGATACAATGACTGGTTATTTTGGCTTCTCTTTCTTTCTTGGAATCTTCATGTTCTTATTTAGCTCTTGGGTTCATGGAGTAGATTCCACTTCTTTCTTTCATGATAGGATCATGGATCTAGATGCACAACCAAGAATACTTTAAGGCTTCTCTTCGAAGAAGTCTTCTTCTGTGTTTGAACTGAACACATATTGTCCTTCATGGCTGCTACCATGGATATTTATTTCATCATCCTCAACGGATCATAGGATTAGCTCCCTCCTAACCCTTGCTTCATGTAAGAGTGCATATAATTGTCTCCCTCCATTTAACAGAGTCCACTCTTCCATCTGCATCCTTATTGTCTTCTGCAATATATAATTGGTTGTCTTGTCTAACAGATTCCACGCTTTTGTCTTGTTGTCTTCTACAAAATGTCATAAGTCTTTTTCCAATTTCCTATCGATTGCTTTATTCTTTTAAGTCTCTTCATGATTGATTTGGATTAATAGCTTCCACATGATTTGTTTTTCATCCTTTCATGTGTATTATCTAATGATATCCATTTTCATCTCATTTGTTCTTCCATAGGTATAGTTCTTCTTGGAACACATTATCTTCCAAGAGATAGATATACAAGATATGTACAGAGACAATGCAAACAAGATATGTACAGGAAATAAGAAGAGTGTTGTTACTTTTTAGAAGAAGAAGTCTCTTACATCCTGCTTAGTCTTATTTGTAGGTTCCTTTTTTTCGGCAATTGATGCTTCGTGTTTCTCCTTCCTTTTCTTTAGCTTGGGACAATGATTCTTGTAGTGACCATTCTTTCGACACTTGAAGCACTATACTCATGATATGTCTTTCTCTTGATTTCGCTTCCTCCTTCAACCAAACATCCTTTTGTTCCTAAAATTCTTGAATCTTGTTGTGAAGGCTTGATCGTCGTACTTCTTTTGGGGTTTCTCTTTTTCATTGATCCTTGATTCTTCTTGAGCACAACAAGTCCAAAGTTCTTCAAATGTCGGATACTCCTTCCTTGTGTTCATGCTTGAGGTGAATGCATACCACGTCTTGGGAAGACCATTGAGTACTATGTTCACCAATTCCTTCTCTGAAGTGATCTCTTCAATCGCTTGTAGTTGATCTCTTAACTGGGAGATCCTTAAAAAGTATGATGTTATGTTGTCATCCTCATTCATCTTCATGTCACAGAGCTCATTTTTCAGACTCATAACTTGTCTAATGTTTCTGACTGAGAAAAGATTTTTTAGAGCATCGTACATCTTATTTGATGAGTCAAGATGGGAGATGTAGGGTATCAAGTTGTCTTTTATAGAATCCACTATGATACTCATGCCATTGATGTCAGCATCTTTGAATTTCTCCATAGCTGCGACGTTCTATGGTTCCCTCTCTTTTCCTTCTTCAAACTCTGGTTTCACAATATCCAACACTTTATTCTTGGCAAGGATGAGGTCAATCCTTGTCTTCCATGCTCTGAATTTAGAGGCTCCATCTAACTTGTTCTCTGACTTCATAGAATAATTCATGGCTTCTTTGACTTGGTCAAACCCTAGATTTGACCACAGACTCAATCTTCATGTCTTGGCTTGTTGAGAGTATCAGGGAATGTGCCAGGCTAGAGCGCACTAATCTATCCTGAGATTAGGTCAATATCTTCACTTAAGGTGCCTCAACGAGAGGATTAGGGTTTCTACAACTTCTCCTTCTATTAACCCTAGCGACAATGTCTTAGAAGTTGCTTCTGCTAGTAACCATAGCGACAGTTCCTCAGTGAGCTCAATATCCTAGCAGTTATGTTTCCTTCCAGTGTTTATATTGAATGAAGGAGGTGTGGGCCCATAACCTATTAGAATATAGAATATTGTGTGCTCATTTTACCATTGACGATACCCTCGTCGCCCAACCATAGGCCTAAGCCACCCTCCGAGCACCTTAACCTTGAATGAGAATTACTCTGGAAGCAAACTCTAGGCTAGATAGCCAAACAAGGTGTAGCACATCTTCCTCCAAGGATAGTGCACAAATAATAGCTGATCACATAGTCCAAATCCTAGCCAAGAGATATTCCAAGCCAACACTGAAATTGGTTGTTGTAGCAGCTGCACCTGCAGCTCTCCTCCACACATGTGCACCAAACTGGGAACTGCAGTGTGCACCAGTTGCTCTTTGCAATTCTAAGATGTGTCAAAATGAGAACTGGCACCTTGTATTTATAGTGGTTATGCCAGTTTTGTTGGGGTCGACTTCTCCTTCTGGATATGTTTCTGTTTAGTATATTATTATTATTTCTAGCCGATTTCTTTTGTTTGTGGCTAATAAACTAATATAAATTATCTTCTTGAGCCAACAAGACTTATAGGATTATTAGCCAGCTCATTAGGGTTTTCTCTTGCATTCTGGAGTCTTCTATTCTCGTCAGGTTTACACAT
>JZKD02S1322542.1:98714-109793 GCA_000966675.3 Picea glauca | reverse complement strand
CTATATAACCTCCCTTCCCTCTCTCACCCTCCCTTCCTATCACTCTCTGTGTCTCTCTCTCTACCTCACCTCTCTTTTTTCCTCTCCCTCACTCTCACATACTCTTGTTGTCTTGCTCTCTCCCCCTCTCACACTCAATTTCTTCCTTTCTTACTCTCTTTCTTCCTCTCTCTAACCCCCTCTTTATCTTCCTCTCTCTGAATCTTACACTCTCATACAATCTCTCTATAACCCCCCTCTATGTATTCTTGTATCTCCCTCTCATAATATCACACACCATAACAAATTTGGTACATCACAAGGAAACAAATGGCCTTTATCTAGACATGTCAAGATCTAGAAATAAACCTAGACATAGCAAGACCTAGACATCAAAATACCTATATGATGACCTAGACCTATACGATGACCATGACGTATACCATGACATAGAACTAGAGCTATAACTATACCATGACCTAGACCACGAGATAAATCTAGAGCTACGCCTAGACCATGACCTTGACCTATACCATAACCATGAACATGACCATGGCCTATAGCTTGAACTAGACCATGACCTAGACACCCCTAGCTCCATCTAAGCCTAGGCATAACCTATACTCGACCCTTAATCACATCCACACTCGATCCCTAAGTGCACTATGCCTATACCTCTTGTTAAAGGCCCCACAACCCTCACACCCATATCTTGGTTCTCTAACCATTTCTCTACGCTTTAAAACTCTTTCAATCATAATCCCTTAGGTCCTAGTTATTCCCAAAATCCTATATGTATTTATTCATAAATATTTTTTTTTTACAATAAATGCTACATCCATTGCATTAAGAGCATGCGCATGCTCTTTTGACTTGAAATCCTTGAGGTTGGGCACTTATCCCTACCCAGTAGGAACGTGTGCATATTCTTAGAACACACACATGCTTTAGTGTGCATGCATAATATGAATATGCACATGTTCCTTCTAGGAATTTTTATGTGCCAAGAACACCCCTCAACCTCATCTATCTCAAAAAATCAAACAATCCTAACATCTGCACACAAAAATAGAAAGAACATAATTGTTTTTGTTCTTTTTGTCTTGTTCATTAACTCATAGACAATTTTGTGCTATTGCAAGACAATTGTGGGAATAATTTAAAGATAAATTTGTCAAATTGGAATTTGAAGACAACATATTGTGTTCAAGGCTAGAGGATTGTGCATTTTATCAAAAATATTGCTTATATGGGACATGCCCTAGGTGTGATGGACTAGAGTTATTAAGCAAGTACATCCATGTAAGCGATGTGTAATGTACCTCAAATTTGCCAAATAAAAAAAAAATCTACGGAACATAAATATCCAAATTACATTTAGCATACTCATAGTTAAGAGAAGGTAGTATTTATGTAATATACCAGATATAAAAAGTATGCAGAACATAAATAAAATGCTAGTAATGGCAGAATAACAACAATATAACCAGAAAAATCACCGGAATAGCACTGAAATGATATAAGAACAACAACATAAATAACACTTTTATTCTAAAAGAAATGTTCATAGGCCTCTTCGAGGGGGCAACCTCCAGTTGAGAAACACTCTATTACAATATTATCCAAGCTAGGGTTCTCATACCCTCGACTCCTATTTATACTAAATATGTCTATTAAAAGAAGCATCTAGAAAAAGATCCTTCTAGAAGCAGAAGCTTCTATTAGGTCTTCTTACATCCACCTTATTTTATTTTATTGAAAGGCCTTATTAATATTGACCTTTATTACATCCGATGATATTGTTCTACCTATGTGCAGGTTAGGACCCTAACATGTCTGCCCCCCTTAAAAACAAACTTTTCCTCAAGGCTTGAGATCAAGAAATTGTTGCAGAATGGTAGTTGGTTCCCAAGTGGCATCTGCTGGAGCTGTATCTTTCCACTAGACTAGCACTTCCTTGATGGTTCTTTGACATAGGCAACGCTCACGCTGGTCCAAAAATGCTTCTGTCTATAGCCAAATGGATCCTTCTTCAGCTAACTTGGGAATGTTGGTTTGAAATTTTAACTTAACTCCAATCACCTTCTTTAAGCATGGAACATGAAAAACATGATGTAGTTTTGAATGGTTGGGCAAAGATAACTGATAGGCTACTTGTCGCACATGCTTGAGAATGGTATAAGGACCATAAAATTTGGGCGCTAGATTCTGAAAATTCTCAGCCTTGAGGGAAGTTTGTTTGTAAGGTTGTAGTCAAAGAAACACCTAATCCCATTATGCAAATCGATGTTTAGAGTGACCTTGATCTGCTTGTTGCTTCATGCGATTATGTTCCATGACCAAATTCTCTTTGAGGGTACGGAGAATAGAATCTCGAGTTGTAAGTGTTTGGTCAAATTCTTGGACCTTCTAAGCACCCGATAAGTGTGAGAGAACTGAAGGTGGTTTCTGTCCATATACGAATTCAAAAGGAGTCATGCATGTAGCTGTACGGTATGAAGTGTTGTACCACCATTCAACTAGGGGTAACCATTGAGTCCACTGATTTTTCTTTTCCGAGGAAAAACACCTCAAACATGTTTCCAAACACTTGTTGATAACTTTTGTTTGTCCATCAGTCTGGGGATGATAAGTTGTGCTGAGATGCAATTCGGTGTCTTGTATATTGAACAGTTCTTACCAAAAATTGCTTGTGAAAGTTGGGTCATGATCAGAAATAATAAAGTGCGGTATGCCATGAATCTTGAAGACCTGATCCATGAAAATTTTATCCACCGTTGATGCTGCAAACGAGTGTTGAAGGGCACGAAAATGAGCATACTTGGAAAGGCGATCAAAAACCACCATGATGGCTAATTTATTTCCCAATTTGGGTAAGCCGGTAATAAAATCCATAGAGATGTCATTCCAAATAGTAGGTGGAATCAGGAGCAGTTGTAGTGTGCCCAGATATTTGACTGTTTCTCCCTTGTTGCGTTGACACACATCACATTCAGTGAAAAAATAATGAATGTCCTGTTTCATACCATCCCAGAAAAAGGAACGTTTGACCTTGTCATAGATTTTGGTGAACTCGGAGTGCCCTGCTGTGGGTGTAGCATGAAGCTCAGAAAGTACTGTGGATTTAAGCTTTGATTGTTTACTTAAATACAAATGGCCTTTGTATCGAAGTTCATCATGGAGCCAAGACTACCCTGGGGAAGCTAGAGCATTGGACTGCAATTGTTGGATTAGCTGCGAACTTTTGGGATCTTGTAGCCATTCTTGGAGAATGGCTTGGAGCCAATCTGGTACAATGAATGAAAGAGAAAAAAGGGATCCGTCATCTTCTTATTTGTGGGAAAGTGCATCCGCAACCACATTGTCGTTGCCTTTCTTGTAAATGATCTCATAATCATATCCAAAGAGTTTATTCACCCATTTTTGTTGTTCTTGGGAGGAAATGTGTTGTTCCATAAAATACTTGAGGCTTTGATGATCTATCTTAATTTGGAAACGTTGCTCAAATAGATAAGGGTGCCAGAGATCAACGACATGCATAATAGACATCATTTCCTTTTCATAGATGGATTTTCCCAGATTTCTTTCAGATAGTTTCTTGATATTAAAGGCCAAAGGTCGACCCTCTTGCATAAGGACAACACCAATTCCTTTCCCTGAGGTATCACATTCCAACACAAAGGTCTTTGTGAAATTGGGAAGGGCAAGGACTGGAGTGGTGCACATGGCCATTTTCGAGGTTTGAAAAGCTTGAGAAGTGGCTAGATTCCAAGTGAAAGAGTTCTTTTTTAGGAGAGCAGTGAGAGGTGTTGCAATCTTCCCATAATTCTTAACAAACTTGTGATAATACCCTGTTAAGCCCAGAAATCCACGCAAGATCTTAAGAGTCTTTGGGTGAGGCTAGTCTTGCATAGATTCAATCTTTATAGGATTCACCCTGACACCATCCTTGCCAACCAGATGACCCAAGTATTCTACTTCTAAGGCGCCAAAAGAACATTTAGACTGTTTTAGGAAAAGTTGTTGTTGAGAGAGTAGATGGAGAACTCGATCCACATGAGGAAGATGGTATGCCCAGGTTTTGCTATAGATGAGGATATCATCAAAGAAAACTAAGACAAAATGGTGGAGAAAAGGACAACAAACATGATTCATGAGAGTTTGGAAGGTGGAGGGGGAATTACACAAGCCAAAGTGCATGACCAAAAACTCATAGTGTCTCTCATGAGTTCTAAAGGAAGTCTTGGGAATGCCTGCCTCTTTCATACATATCTGATGGTAGCTTGAACAAAGATCAAGTTTAGTGAAGAATTGGGCACCGCTCAATTCATCCAGGAGGTCATCAATGACAGGAATGGTGAATTTGTCTTTGATGGTAAGTTTGTTGAGGGAACGAAAGTCGGGACACATTCACCAAGAACATTATTTCTTCAGGACCATGACCATAGGAGAAGAGTAGGGGCTCGTATTAAGGAGTTCCTTGACCATTTTCTCAATTTCATTTTTTTGGGAAAAGGGGTGACGATATGGACAGATATTGGGAGGAAGGCTTCTAGGTACAAGGGGAATGGAATGATCATGAACACCACAGGAAGGAGGTAGTCCTTGGCGAGTGGAAAATACCAATTGATGTTTAGAAAGGATGGCTTCAAGGTCTTGTCGGACCAAGGGTGTCTCTATTACTTATATGGAATGGAGTTGGGCGATAACACCAAAATGACCATTTTTTAGCATCTTTTCCATGTGATGGGAACTAATGATCTCAGGTGATCTGTCGGTGATGCCTTGGAACTTATTTTGGTGGACCTCCTAGTCGAATTGCATGGTTAAGTCTTTAAAATCCATGAGAATGGAACCCAAAGTCCTTAGCTAGTCTGCACCCAACACAATGTCACAACCTCCCATGTCGATAGCAAAAATATGGGATTTCCGGTGGTAGTCACCAATTTGGAGAGTTACATTTTCACAATGCCCTCCACATTTGATGGAACCACCATTGGCAATAATGATTTGGAAATTATTGAGGGCATGGATGTAACAATGAGTTTCTTGGGAAATGCGGTGATGAATACAATTATGGGTGCTTCCACTATCAACTAGAATAATGACCTTCTGATGCTTGATGTAACCGATTAGCTTGAGGGTTTGGGGAGTGGATAATCCAGTGAGAGAATTGAGGGAAATGACTGGTTCTACTTCGGGAGGGTCTGAGAGAGGGATTATGTCAGTGGATTCAGGTGACTCAGACACAAGGGGAGTTTCTACATCCTCTTCCGAAATATCCTTTGAGATGGCCATAAAAATATTTTGTTCTTTACACTTGTGTCCCGGGAAATATTTGCCATCACAGTTATAACAAATGCCTTTGAGTTGGTGTTCAACCATTTCAGCCCTAGTCAATTTTTGGATCTTTAGTGGAGCAAAGGGAGTAGTGGGATTTGTTGTCTTAGGGTGAGGGATAAAGGAGGGTTTTCGGTTTTGATAAGATACAACTTGTTGTTATTATTTAGCTCTTTTAGTAGACTCCACCCAAATTTGAGGCCAATCCATGAGGACATGGGCCCGAATCTCATCCTTGAGGCCACTGATAAAACACTCTTAGAAAAAGACATCAGACATGCCCTATGTTCTAAAAGTCAGGTCCTCAAAGGAAGCTATAAAGTCTTCCATTGTTCCTAATTGTTTCAACTTTGTCAAATGGCCCAAATGGTTGGTGTCAGTGTCAAAGCGTTCATAAATCTCTACCACAAAGTGTGTCCAAGCAATATACCCTTGATGAGAAGCTTTTCTCCATTTCCACCATTTCCAACGTTCTTGATCTAGATGGAGAACACCATACCGATGTTTGGGCAAGTCATCTGTAATGTCATATAAAGAGAAATAATGTTCCATTTGGGTTACCCAACCAGTGGGGTCTGAGCCATCAAATTTGGTCACATCCACCCACATAAGGCGTATGTCATGTTGAAAGTGATGGTTTTGAAAGTTATGGGAATGAGAGGAATGGTCAACTTCAGTATCTGGGGGTGAAGAAGAGGAAGGGTTATCTGTAGGGATATTCAGTTTGGTGTTGAGTGTCGAAAAGATAGATTCAAGCTGGGTGGTGAGGTCTTGTTTGATTTTCTCCATTGAGGACTGCCTGGTTGTATTGATGGCGACAACATTGGCATTGAGTTGTTTCACATCTTATTGGGTTTCGATGAGACCAGATTGCAAGGTGTTGAAGCGAGCTTCCAAGTCTTGTCTATGGGTATGGGCCACGAAGATTTTGGAGGAACTAAAAATGGGCGGGTGGGGTCAAAAGTTTTTGCCGAAAAATGATATGGATGAATGTGATAAGGGAAAAGAGATGAATCCAATGGAATAGGTCTCAAATAATAGGTGTCAAATAATGGAATAGTTATACTTCGGTCTAAGGAATACTACAGTGATGAAATGGCCAAATGGTTAACCAAGAAGAAATGTGTAGTGATTTGGCAACCCGAACAAAGTTGTGCGGCAACAGATCTTGTTTGTTTTAATTTGTTTATGTTTTTGTCCCCAAGGGTTAGGTATTCAAGGGCTCTACAGACAAGGGTTTTCCCTTTGCTATAGCTCTCTGATATACGTCCAAGGTCCAACAGTACTACTCGGCCCAATATCTCAAGGCACTAACTAAGTAGGATAGAACGTACCCTTTGCCGTACTACCCGACTACGAAGGTGCTAGAGAGTATCTTCCCGAGTGTTGTTCTTGATGACACTATAGTAGTGAGGAGGCCAATCGGTTTATCTAAAGAGGGCTTCCGGTAATCTAGGTCGATCCATACATAGGTGTTTTCTGATGAGCTACCACTCGAAGGGGTACCAACAAGGGTTACAGGGGTGGCCAAAAAATGTGCACTTAAGAGCCACTTGTATTTTCTACATGTATGAATCCCTCAAACATGGTTTTATGTGTGTAATGATAGATATATGTGGCCTAAAGACGCCAAAATACGTCTCTACCCTGAAAAAAAAATTAACCCACATTTTCTGCCGAGGAAAGTGCTCTGATACCACTTGTAATATACCAGATATAAAAGGTATGAAGAACATAAATAAAATGCTAGTAATGGTAGAATAACAAGAATATAACCAGAACAATCACCATAATAGCACTGAAATGATATAAGAACAACAATAGAAATAACACTTTGATTCTGAAATTAATGTTCACAGGCCTCTTCGAGGGGGCAACCTCCAGTTGAGAAGCCCTTTATTACAATATTATCCAAGCTAGGGTTCTCATACCCTTGAATCCTATTTATACTAAATATTTCTATTAAAAGAAGCATCTAGAGGAAGATCCTTCTAGAAGAGGAAGCGTCTATTAGGTCTTCTTACATCCACCTTATTCTATTTTATTGAAAGGCCTTATTAATATTAACCTTTATTACATTCGAATATATTGTCCTACCTATGTGTGGGTTAGGACCCTAACAATTTATGACCATTGATAATCTCTGTGAGATTCCTTATGTTCTGAATATCAACGATGGGAGCTCATTTATGGACATTTCTCACACTGAACATAGTTCCTATATGAATAAAATCTCCACATTCTAACATTTACCCTTTAGTCCTAAAGATATTCTAATACTTACATATATATATATATATATATATATATATATATATATATATATATACTATGTTAGAGTTAGGACTCATAATCCTATAATGTTCCCTAATCATACTCTTCTATGCTTGCGCGCAAGGGTAAATGTCATTTGAATTTCGAAATAAACGCATATACCATTGCACAGTGTAATGAGGTTGGGAGTATACATCCATTGTGAAATGTTATTGACTTAACATAAGGTGTGTGACATTACTTCACCTTGCCAATAAATCGAACGAAACCCTAGTGATTATGTGGCTGGGTAATTATGTTCCAGTTACTATTGACACAAATGGTTTGTTAACAAAACTCAACCCTAACAACTCCTTTACCTCTGCCTTAACCAAAAAATGTCTCAACTGAATGATGTCTCATATGAACGATGTATTAAATGAAAGGATACCAGTTAGAGTTAAATGGTCTAGTTTGTGATGTCACGAAGGGATTGTCCTTTATTTTGCATCTCTTAATATGAAAAGAAGGTTTCTTGTCATACCTGAGTTAAACCTTTGAATCGACCATTAATTGAGACCCCGTGAGTGTGAAATTCAATGGTTATCACTTGACCCCTTGTCCAGTATAATCATGCCAACTCTGCCCCATCACATGGCTAGGGCCAGTCTTCATAACCTTGACATTTAATCTATGTAGTAAGTGTTTTTTAGGATAGATGAAGTTTGTTTGATCTTATTTTGGTGAAGTCCCAAACTAGCTCTACTTTTTTTCTCACTGAGGGAGGTCGGTGACTTTGAGGATTTTCACCTGGTGGAACCAGGAAACTCTACCCGACCATCATGGTAAGTTCCTGATGATTCTGTATTCTAGTAGTTAAATCGAACTTCCATGTCTCGTTATAATGGAAGAAACCCTCTGTACTGATACTCTTATTAGGACTTTTAGTGAAGTTTTCCCATTATCGTTACTCTCTTCATAACTCCCTGATCTGTTCTTGCTTTTGGTTAAGTGGGATTAACTTTTGTTTTATTCTAAATCCTCCCAGAACCTTCTTGGTACTCTTCCCTTTTGTTTTCGGTTTCCACAATCTTACACAGACATTTTTATCATGTGATAACGTATTTGTATTTTCTTATGGGGTTTTTTTGTTGTCCCTCTATTTTTATTTTATGGGTTAGTCTTACCTTTAAACACTATTATCTGGTGTTGTGCCTCTATGAAACCATGCGAGAGTTCTAGTCCAGAAGTTAATTTGATAGGGTAGAATCCACGCTATGTATTGCATGTTATATTCTGTCCAAGTTAAAGTAAATTCCATACGGTCAGATGCAATAGCGTTTCATGTCTCTGTTGGGTACTTTTGTATTGAGTTTTGTTTGGAAGTCCTCCATTACGTAGATTTCCCAAAATAATAGTTGACTCTTACGACTGTAATTTTCCTTTAGAAAGATTACTGTATTTTCCTTTGGCATATCCATATATAAATAGATACTGGGGAATTTTTTGAATCGAATAAATTCGTTTTAAGAACATACTCTGCAACATGGAATTATTTGGATTTGTAATTAAATTTGGGTCATCGTTTTCATTCCGTTATCATTTTTGTCTGTGTGTGACAAATGCCATTTGAGCCAGGTAAACTTGACAAGAATGTTGATTCTGTATTTAAACTTCGAAAGACAAGCATCTTCTTAATACATAAAATTGGTCCATGTCATATTTTGATAACGTTACTGGCATATAGCATTTACTCTGTGTTTAAAGTTTGGGCAATGCATTTGGCCTAGTTGCATTATGCGAACCCATGCAGTTCAGACTTCCAATGTTAATGTTATTTATTTATTTCTTTCTCGAAGAGTTTTTTTTAGATTTGGTAACCAATTCTAATGATGGGACCCTATTATTGCGAGGGTACCCATCAGGAGGTTCTCGGACCACCTTCCCCCTTCGGCTTGGGGCGTCTTCTAAACCCAAAATTTGACAGGGAAAAGACATCAGGGTTTTTGAGTCGTAAGTTAAGTGAACTTGGTATAACCATTTTTTGTCTTAAATATTTCTATTGAAGGGTGCACTCATTTTACTTCTGTTGAATAATTATTAATAATAAATTTGTTTTCCTTGCAGGGACATTCGACCATGCACAATTCCGGACTCGGGTCCTTATCATACGCACAAAAGGTATTCAGGTTCCATAACGCCACTCTTAAGAGAGTGCCTAGTTTTTCTAAGGATAGATATAATTCTAAAACTATAATGCTACAATAATGAGCGAACTTGCTCATTCATAATGACAGATGATCCATTTTCTCTGTATATTCAGTTTTAATGAAAGACCTAAAGACCAACTCTATTACTATGTAACAAGATGATGTGAACATGACTACACCATCTTTTTAATATTGAATAGTCGACTTACATGAAAGCTCTATCAATAGATTCTTTATTTTGGTCTGACTTATATAGAGGTTGGAACGATTTATTATTTGTTAATAAAGCTAATTTCGAATTTATCAAAATATGTGCATATAAATTAAAGGGTTCCAGAATCTTTTTCATTTGAATTAATCCTCTAGTATTTCATTCCAAAACTTCATTTGTGTTGAATGATAATGTTCCATTTTTCATTTATTCTTTTTAGAACTTAGTATATGACCAATTACACTATTCGGTTTCCAGTATTTCATTTCCAGTTAATGACTAGTTAGACTATTCATCTTCCATTATATCATTAGTACTTAGTGATATACATATATTAGGATTTTAAAGTGAGTCATGTAAGTGGTATGGTTATATATATATGCATACATAGTTATCTCCTATTATACACAATCATTTGTAACACTAATTTAATTTGATAGGGCAAATCGTCCAAAATCAAGAGATAAACCAGAGGGATATATATTTGTATGTATAGGTATGTAAATGTTCTTAAATATCAGGTTTACTTCTAGAATAGTGTTTACATAACCTAATATTCACTTGCAAAAAAAAAATAACTAGATGTATATGATGCATCGATCTGGTAGTGATTTCTAGCACAATATAATGAAGTAGTAACCTATTTAACACATCTATATTTCATAATACATTTCCACCATTCGTTTTTTATTCCAACCAAAATACTTACAAAGGTTTTCTCAACAATTATAGATAAACTGTGAGGGTCTATCCTACTTTTCATTACATTCCTTCAAAATTTAATAAAACATAGTACCTTACTCTTATTTAACAGATGAAATCCTATCAACCAATAATTCAAAATAACATTTGAACAGAGAAGGAGTAGATAGACATATCTGAAAAATTGTTGAACAACAAATGGAAAAACCAAGTTCCTCCCAAACCTAGAACAAAACAACCAATTCACTTGTCCCATTCACCCCTTAGCGTGACCATGAATCCATGAGGGTGAACTTATAACTTGTCCTCAACAAAATTCTTTCAATTTCAGTAACTTATCCTTGTCTCACACTCAGATATCAATGTTCATAACAAAAGGAGTTC
>JZKD02S1322542.1:77721-92166 GCA_000966675.3 Picea glauca | reverse complement strand
GTCCTACCTCCTCCCATATGCTATATATCCAAAAGAAATTGTGACTAGGTATTTTCCCCCTTGAGAAATTTTGCAGCTTTCCAAATCCCTTATTTTCAGGGGCTGTCAATGGCCAAATTCTTGATTTTCCACTTGTCCTATTCAGCCCTGAGGTACTTCCAACATGTTCCCCTCTCATGGAGACATGGTCAGCTGATTTTAACCTGGTTGTTCCATTTGTCCATCAACAATAAATATAAAATATTTTTTTTCATACAAGTGTAATAATCAAACAGTTAGTTGGGTCAAATCAGATTTCTGCCCAACAGTCATAATCATCAATTACAATTAAGTAAATTCAAAATTCGTAATTTCCATAAATGGGAATAATTTTTCAATTTTGAATTTACTAAAAACAGAAATAATATCCTATGCAATTTCACATTTTAAAATAATTTATTTTGGGGGATATTACACGATGAGTCTGAATTGGGGAGGAAAGAGGTTTCCTTGAAAAAATTTAAATGTGTTTCATATGATATGTATGGAGGGAAGCAAAGAAAAAATATACAATTGGTGAGTTCTTAGGTATGAGTATGTGAATTCATGAAGGACATCGTCGAAAGGACACTACAATGTGCTCAACATGTCTGTGTGGTTTGATGGCAAGATGAACATTTTAGAATATGCAAAGATACATTTCTCATTGATAATTCCATATTAGTGGTTGATTTTTATTAGAACTACACCCTTCAACCACAAAATGAGATTCAAATCCAATATTATCACTCAAAGTTGTTCAACAGAATGGTCCATATCACATACATGCATGGGTTGGATAGTAATGAATAAAACATAGTTATTTGAAGGAGTATCACTTCTACATAAGAGATAATCAGTGTCGTGACGTAGCCTATGTATAAAACTACTTTAATTTGGATTACAAACAACTTAAGGAAACAAAATTACCAACTTAACGAGAACAATGACCTCAAAATGAGAAATCTAGCCCTTAAAACCCATATTTTTGCATAGAAAACCACAAAATTAACCCTCAAATCAAAAAGTGTTGCTACAGATAGCACCCTTTTTTTTAGGTTAAAATCATAACTTCTTTTCAAGCATGACCTAAAAACCTTAAAATAAGCACGAAAATAGTTGCTCAGAAAAACCTTAAAAATCAATGCCTAAATCAAAGAATGGTGCTACCGACAGTTTTTTTTTTTTCTAAACGTTAAAATTATACCTCATTTGAAACCTTATCCTAATGCGTCAAGTACCATTGCAACCAAAACCTAAAAGTTAACACATTTTTTAAAGTGGTGTAAAAGGTTATCACTGTTATAAACTAAATCGTAAAATCAACCTTTAAATATTTACATTTTTAAGGATAGGTTATCACTCCAACCACAAGATAATACATAATGGCATGGAAATACCACCATTTCATATGTCAACACTCAACATAACTTCAAAATATTTTTTTATTTTAAATAAACAAGTCTATACAAATTAAATTTAACGAAACATAAATTATTTTTTTACATTGTCCATATTCAAAACATAAGAGATAAGCAACATTGTTATATATTCTCCATAATAAAAACATATAATTCATAAAACATAGAAATGATTCATAACTTCATGTAAGATCATATTTAACTTATAACACTCATTTATGGTTACCATACAAACATTATATTGATAAAAAATACATAAAATGTTTCATACACTTAATCAAATTCATCCATGGATTCTGACACACCATCAGAATCTACATTGTCTTCGGATGAATGACTGGATGAAGATGTAGATGATCCATATTCTTCTCTATTATCAATGAGTGCACCATCTAAGTTTGCATGTATGCTCAACATTTCATATGTCAAAAGCCTCTTTGATCTACGACTAGGTTCAACAAAATACCATCTTGCACTTATTTATTGTGGAAGAAACCTCTTGATAATTCCTATGGTCCTGAAGAAAAGAGTTCCTATATTTTTCAAATTGAAGTCATAGAAAAGTATGTCAACATCCTCTAATTTTAAGAGGTCAGTGTGACGACGAGTTGTATTTTGACCCTTTCTTTTTTTCTTTTTGTTGTTCTATTTATCGACCACCATCTCTTGCTTGTACACACCATTGAATGGGTGTGTACTTGTTGCATACCAATGCAATTCAACTGATATAACATCTCCATTTTCTTTATCGATCCTTATAACATTTGCAATCCAAAATGGATAACCATATGGATCTCCAGTCTCTAAGACTGCAATCATTCAACCCTCCTTAATATCTTGTTTTGAACCCCTGTAAAGATATTCCATGGATTCATGTTGTGCAAGTGATCTTATAGAACCAATATACATTTCTCTTTCCTCTACATGTGAAAACTCAATAGCATCTTGAGATTCCTGTTTTTCGACAATGTTTCTTTCTTCAGATTCATTTGACCTATTTTGTGGCCAAATAAATGGAGTCTTAAAAAATGTATCTTCATTTTTTGAGTTTGAAATTGTGTCAATTTGATCATTGAAAAAATAATCCCACCAAACAAAATCAACAACATCAAAGTACTCATGTGTATCTTTAATGGAATTTTTTATTTCTTCCAAGAATTCAGAATAATCTACATATCTATTACACCTTTGTGCATTGTGGATTTCAACAATTGATTGTAATAACATCAACTTTGGTGCAAATAATGGAGGATTTGGAATGAACTTCAAAAATGTCAAACCTGATGAAGGCCCCTAATCTACAATAGTTGAATACTTATTGCTCCATATAAGTTTTTTCCCATCAACCTTTTTCAAGAAAAATTGATGTTCGAAGATAATGTCATTAAGTTGCTTAATACATTTTTCTTCACCATGTGATCCCTGGATAAATCTTTGCATGTCAACAATTTCTTTTAATATGTGAAAAATGTGCTCTAGAATGTATGATTTCTTAATACATTCAATTAATGATGGTAGTCTTCCAACATCTTTCCTCCTCAATGTTATTGAAAAATGAATGAACATTTGATCAATATGATCATGTGTGTGTCCAACAAGAAGGAAACCAACTTTAACCTTTTGAAAGATTCCCAATTCAACAAGCATGTTGAGATATCCAAAAACAATTTGATTTTTGTTTTCATGACTAGTGTTCTCCAACTACAGATATAGAACTTGAGGAATATTACTAGACCAGTGACTAATCACATGGTGAATTATGGTGATGGTTATATTTGCATCATTATGAATATTTGGAGTTATGAATTAAATCCTTGGACACATTGTTCCATTAAAAACCATACAACCAACCACGTGAAATTGAATGGAATTCTCTTCCTATAATTTTTTTGGTGTACGAGAAAAATGTGGAAGAGGTGTTTTTTTCTGGCCCATGTCATCAATTATCATACCCATATATTTATCTCGAGTATCATAACATTTCTTTCTATGTTTGTACAAATTTTTCCTTTCACTTGATTGTTGATTCCTATGTTCTTGAAGTGCTTTGACTATACAATCCACACATGACACAAAATGAAAATATTGATAATATGTTTTCATAGTTGATAACTATCGAATTTAAACAAAACAAAATTGTAAATATATATCTTTTCTACCCCTTCAGATTTATCTATTCTTTCTTTAAGAGAAGCACATATACTACAAATCCCCATCCTTGACTTCTTAGGAATATAGACATTGTTGAATTGTCTCTTCCATACTCTTTTAAAATATGCATATGAAATAAAATTATGATTTCCTTCAACACTTTCAGCATATTCTTTGTATAACTTGTAGATTCCTCTCCTTGAGAAATTATCTGGAATATGTATTGCCTCTCTATCTGACGTATATTCTCCATGTTTGGAAAAGAAGTATAACATCCATGAAAATGCAGTGTTTTTTAATGGGTCAATATATCATCCATCATGTACCTTGGAATAAAATGTAGGATATTTTTCCAATCTTATTTGGATCCTTGATAGATGAAGATTACCAACTGAGTGGAATTTTTTGAAAGCCTTTCTGCAAAGTAAAAGATTACCAATGCAATAATCATATCTTGTCTTCGTAGATATCATGCACCCCAATAAATATTAATTTTGAATGCTCTTATTCATTGAAAAATAATACTTCCTTTTCTACAAGTCATACATGTATTTTATACTTTTTAAACAATTATTTTGACAACAATCACTAGAAATCAAATCATCGATGGAAAATTATTTAGCGAGAAATTCTTTCCTGGACCTTGTATAACAATAATTATTTGGATTGATATAAAAAGTTTATTCCTTGTCATGGACACAATATTTCAACATCATCACTAGGAGGAATATCATTCTCACTATAATCATACACAAAATTGTGAGGAGACCGAACAATAGATTATTGATCACCTTGATTTGTTGCACCTGAATTATTTGGAACATGATCTCCATTCCTAGGTCCATATTCATCTTCATTGCTAATATCGTTGAGAAGAGAAATATCAAGATCATCATCAACAACAAAATCACCTACAATAAAGTCTCTTCCATCGAAATAATCATCTTCACTACTTTTGAAACCCCCAATTGAGGGAAATTCTACATCATCCTCATTACTTCCCTCAAAATGTTGACTTGGAGGAAAATATTCAAAATTGCCATTAGTACCTTGGAAATCATAAATTGGAGTAAACTCTTCATCATATTCATCAGAACCTTAATTTCTCCTTCTAAAAAAATACCTTCACCATCCATGTCAGTGCCTTCAAAATCCTCACTTGAAGGAAAATTTTCATCTTCATTAGTCCCTTGAAAATACTCACTTGGAGTAAAATCTTCACCATCCTCATCAATCCCTTTAAAATCCTTACTTGGAGGAAAATATTCACCATCGTCATCAATCCTTTAAAACTCCTCACTTGGAGGAAAATATTCATCGTGCTCATTAGTCCCTTCAAAATCCTCACTTGGAGGAATATCTTCTTCCTCCTCATTTGTACCTTCAAAATCATGACTCGGAGGAACATCTCCATTATCCTTATTCCATCTCTGCAAATCCTCACTAGGAGGAAATGTTTTATCCTCCTCATCAGTACCTTCAAAATACTCACTTGGAGGAAAATCCTCAACATCCTCTCTACTACCTTGATAATCCTCACTCAAAGGGAAGATTTCATTATTCTCATCAGTACCTGCAAAATCCTCACTTAGAGGAAAATATTCATCTTTCTCTTTACTCCCTTGAAAATCCTCACTTGGAGGAACATCTTCATCATCTTCTTTACTGCCTTGGAAATCCTCACATGGAGGTAACAATTCATCATCCCCATCTTGACCTTCAAAATCTTCACTTGGAGGAGAATATTCATCATCATCAGTAGTACCTTGGAAATCCTCACTTGGAGGAAAATATTCATCGTCGTTTTCACCATATTCCTCCCTTTCATCATTGGTTCCTTCAAAGTCTTTATAATTAGGAATTTCTCGATCAATATGCTAAATATCATAGCTTTCACTATGATCAAACTTATCACTAGGTGAAACATATGACTCCTCATTTACATTAGAAGTATTCCCACCACATTTGTGAGTCTCAGAAGCGGAGGCATGTGACAAGAGGAGGAATTTCTCAGTCTATTTGATGAATCCATCACCGCTCAATACCAACATAGAGTGGTGAAAATTCCCACCCTCCCTATGACATTCTTATAGCTTGTGGAATGAACATTTCCCTCCAAATATTCCCTCCACATTTTCCCCAAATATTTTACCCCATATTTTCCCTCTCAAAATGTCCCTCCAATTATTTTCCAAAACATTTTCCCCCAGGTTTTCCCTCCAAATATTCCCCAACTATTTTTCCCTCCAATTTTTTCCAAAAATCACCCCCCCACCCCTCCAAATTTTCCCCAAAACATTTTCCCTAAAGCATCCTCTTTAATATTTTACCAACAATATTCAATAAATCTTACTCTATTAATTCATCATAAATTAATTAATTACATTGTGTTTTATCTTTTTTAATTTATCCCACATTGATTAAACGTAGGGATGGTTTATATAATATTTGATATATATACATAATCTTGTTCTATTTTATTTATCCAATATGGACTAAACAAACTAACAAGTGGTATAGTCCTTGTTATATATACACACACTCTTGTTTTGATTTTTTACATCACATCAACTATTGAGAAATGTTTATTGAATATTTTGGAGCAATCAGACAACATTATGCATTTCATAGGTTAGTTAATTTTAGCAATTTTTAGCACATTTTAAGTCTAAAAAGTGAGAAAAGCCCCTTAAATTTAGTATACTTCGAGCCTAATTTTTTTTTTAAAAACATTAAAAAAATACCATTTTATTTTACTTTTTAGTCAATAGTACCATGCAAGGCATCACCGCCGACACCTTGGGACCAATTCCATGATTTAACTTTTCCACGAGAGCATCGGGGGTTTGATTGACCAACAAATGAAAACATACAAAACCTCAACACAAATATTATTTATTTTTTTATTTTATAAAATAGATTTAGTTATATATTATTGTTTTTTTAATTAAAATTATTTTTAATTGTTTTTGTTTAGACTTGGCCATGCGGACGTCGGGGGCAATGCCCGACATCGCCCTCCCCAACTGGGTGGAAGACAACGCGTTGTCTATTGGTCAACCAAGGGAGGACGATGTTAGGCATTGCCCCCGACGTTGTCTGTCGGCCAACCAGGGGAGGGCGATGTTGGGCATCTCCCTCAGCGCCCACATGGCCAAGTCCATCCCTAGACTTAGGTACTTGACCACGCGGGTGTCAGGCGAAATTCACATCATTTCGCTCACCCAATCGGCCAACAGACAACAAAAAAAAACAGTTTAAAAATTTTCATTTTATTTTAATTTTAATTCTAATTTTAATATAAAAATAAAAATAAAAATAGTTTTGTTTTATTATAAAGTTAATTTATTATTATTATTATTATTATTAGTTTTTTCTTTTAATATATTTTTCTTTATAAAATTATAACTTTGATTTTTTAAGTTTAATATTTTTATAATTTTTTTTATTTTTTTTTTATGTTTTTTTTATCTAAAAGTATTTTTTATTTTTAATTGTCTTTTTTTTAAGTGTTTTGGGTTTTTATTTTGTTATATGATTTCTTATTTAGTATTTGTTTTTGTGTCTTAGAAAAATATTTTTTTTAGATAATTTTAATTTAACTTTAGTTTTCTTCCATAAAAAACATATATTTTGTTTTTTCCTTAAATAATTTGTGTTTTTTTAATTTTTTATGTAGGAAAAATAGAATGAGAGAAAATCTCTGTGAATATATCTAGAACAAGACTTGCAGTAATGACATCCAAAAACCCATTTAGGACCTCCATAAATGTTAGGAAACAAAATGTTATCCCAAAAAATGAGGTCACAAGAGAATTGAAGAATGTTAGAGAGTGGAAATTTGTCAATGGTGAGAGTAGAATGGAGCATTCTTGGTATCTTAAAGTCAAACAAGCTGCCAATGGAGAACAAATAATTTTGTATTGTGTTGAATCTAAACATGTCCAAGGAAGCTATCAGTCACTTGGCATGTTATGCTATATATGTTTGGCGTCAGGAACATATATTGTTTATGCATTGGTGAAACAATCAAAGACATATCTCAAGATTAGATATTGTTTGAATATGAACAATTATAAAAAGGAAGAAAATTTCATAGAATTATGTGCAATGATCGTTATAGACATTGAGATGGGAAATGTAAGTTTGTTTATTCTTATTTTTGTAGAATGTATTATTATAAGTTTCATGATAATTGTGAAATATTATTTAACAATGAAAATAACATATTTTATATTTATAGGATTTTGGTAGCGACTTTCAGAGATGTTAGTGGGCACTTATTCTATAGATAGAAATATCATATAAGTCATCAGTTCCTTTGATATCGATAAGGAACAGGAAGGAAGGAAAACGAAGCAAAGAGTAACGAAAGTTGAAGCTACAGGAGAAAATAGAGGAGAACAACAAAGAAGAAATATAACTCATCATTCTAGAAAGGATAAAAGGGTTACATTTCAAAATATGGAAGCTCCACATGAAGATGTCATTGAGATTAATGCCAATGAGGTTAAAACTATTCTTCAGAAGAATACTAAACAACATAAGCACAAAAGAGGTATGGCCAATGATGATTTCATTCATAGAGATTATGAAGAGATTGTTGAGTTAGATGAAACTCATATAAATCATAAAAAGAGGAAAGAAAATGTTGTTGATGAACAAGAATTGATAGTTACCTATGGATATCATTATGGAAGTCATAAATATAGTAGAGAAATAATAACACCAGGTGTTGATCTAAAAGATAGTATTATCAAAACAACACAAAATACCATTTGAGATTGACTAAGGAAGAACAACTTGGTTGATGAGGGCCATACATTTATGTTTAATGTGAAGCGGTCATACATTTATGTTTAATGTGAAGCAACTATATAAACCCACAAAAGGCCAAGATAAATACCAAATTAGGAAACCACATCAGTTGCATATCCAAAACTTGAAAGCACTGATTAGGAACAATCCATATTCACATGTGGTTGACTACTTAGTTCTTGTTGACCCAATGCAACTTCCTACCAAGGATGCATTTGATAGGTAAAATTTTTTTAGTATAAATATTATCTCATTCATTCTGCAGAGGATAGAACAAAAATGATGCAAGACTATCCCAATAACCCTCTCTTTGAGACAATCAAATGTGTAATTTATGTTGATTTAACAAATGGAGAAGAAAACTTATTGGAATGGGATCATAACACAAATAATGAATACATGATTTCAACGAATTTCATTTAGAGAGTTAGATTTATAGATAATGAGTTTTTTGTAATATGTGGTGGGGGTAGATCAAACATTTATGAGAAATTTAAGAAGAAATTTTGTATGGAAATAGGATTCCCTATTGACGAGAAAAGTGTGAATGTAAAAAATCACAAAGGAAGTGATGCATTCTGAGCTGTGGATAACCATTTCCAATTGGGATTTAAAACTTGAGAGATATGAGATTTGGTAGATGAGATATTCAACCTATCGGATAATATTGGTAGGTAGCACAAGTAAGACAGGTCTTGAAATCAAAAACTTGTTAGATGATATGACTACAAAGCCTTGGAGATCCATGCAAGGAGTGAAGGATGAGAAACTTGTCATAACTGTATTATCACGAGTAAGGTCGGGTGAATTATCAATGGAGAAAATGTGTGATGAATTTAAAAAGTAATTCTTCTGAGTTATTTCTTATTTATGTTATGATTTAAAAATTATTTGTTTCTATATAAAATACGAATGTATTTTATTCTATATATTATAATAAAATTAACTTTTTTTTATTTAGTCACAAGGTTTATATGAGAATACAAGAGGGAATGGTTAAGATGTTGAATGAGAAGAGTTGGGAGGATGTTACACTCAACTATTCAGATGCAAGCTCTTCAACAACATTGAGTCATTTTTTTGTTGCATTCAAAAATGTATGTTAATTTATTACATTCATTTTATTCATTTGTAGGTTAATTTATTTTTATTTTATTAGCTATAGATACATAATTATACGTTTGTTTGTTTCATTAAATATGTCAAATAAGAATATAGTTGGAGTACGTAAAACCTTCAAAAGTTATATTCAAAAAGCTAAGTTTGAAAGAGAAAGAAGGCAACATCTTCAAAATGTTAAGCTTTATGACACCCTTGATCACTACATTTTGAATGGGATCGGCACTATTCAATATAAACCAATATTAGGGGATTGTAAAAAAATTGCAATTTTTGTTCGTAAAAAGGAATACTCCCTAGTTATTGCAGATATCCCTCATGGTTATAATATCCAAAACATTGAATATGATACTAAGAATTATACTTACCAACCTTTTAGTAAAGTGTTTATGTGATTTCTCGAAGTCACAACATCACCATTTTCGACATTTTTGGTTTTTCATTAAAACACACAACAAGGATTAGTATAATCAAGTTTCAAGTGAAAAGAAAAGACAAGGATGCAGATTTATTGGTAATATATTGAAATTGTGTGTTTAGCGATTAAGATTATAAATATTTTTTATTAACTCACAAGTTAATTGAATTTTTACTTATTCATGTTATAGGAAAAAACCTAATATTCATAGCTCCAATAATGAACCATTTGAACATGATATTGAAAGTATACATCTTGCAAGATGGACAAAAGATGATACTTATGATTCTAATCTTTACAATGTAAAGGATTGAAAGAAGCCTAGTAGTTTATTGGTTTACAATGATGTGGCTAGAAGTCTAACTTATGATGAAAATGATTTGAAAGGAAAGATCATTATTATTTATCAAAATCCACGATAACTAATTAATTTCATTTCTAGCATCATAAAATTCAATAGTTGAAATATGGACAAGAAAACTATCTTTCTTAGGTGGTCCATGTAGTAGTAGTAGTGAATGGGATGATTGCGAATCCACTGACTGGGTTGATAGATGGAATTGTGTATCAATCCCCATTTTTCAATGTATAACTATGGAATTTTCCCTTTTTGAGGAGGACTTATCAAATATTTTAGCAGATTATGACCACATTTAAGATCTTGTACTATGAGGTTCAGTGAGACTTTCTTTTAAATTTTGAATAAATAACATTAGTGTTTTATTATTTGGTCATTTAGAGGAGTCACATGTTGGCACTCCATTTTTTGTAGGGAATATATAGCCAATGGTTTCCCCAATATGTAATGAATGGGTAATTGATTATTGGCTGGCACATTGCTTAGAGGGAAATCAAAACCTCATGCGATTAATAACAGACTCTAAAAGAATTGAATTTTCGATTGGGTCGATGGTTATTAAAGGAGAATATCTAAAATAGGATGAAATACAATGGAAGAAAGGTGGTTATGTATTTCAATATTATAGACAAGGTGAATTTGTATACCACTTTACAAACTTGGTTGTTGGTACAAACCTCCAACTACGATCAATACCAAATAAGAACTCATCAAAGGTATGATACATCTTGCCTTACTTTGAGAGTGAGAAATTAATGGAGAGCATTAGTATTAGAAGTGATTTTGATGGTCAACTTGAATGACCATAGGTATTTAAAAGGAATAATTGAAAAAATATTTCATATTTATGAATTATTGAAAATCTAGATTAATTTTATGGTTGTTATGACATTCTTTTATTTTGTGGTTCCTTTTTGTTGTTAGGGAACTATATTTATCCTGCCCTCTCCTTTCCTTAACTCACTTTCCTAGACTTGGCTTACCTTACCTTTCCTTTCCTTACCCTACCTTCCCATGCCATGTCATGACTTTCATTTCCATCCCATGTATTTACTTGTCATTCCATGCCATGCCTTGCCTTGAATTTCCATGCCATTCCTTGCCTTCCCATGCCATTTATTGACTTCCCATGCCATGCCATGGCATCCCATTCCATGCCTTACCTTTCTTTGAATTTCCATTCCTTGCCTTGTATTTCTTTGCCTTGCCATGCCAAGCCTTTCCTTTCCATGTCATACCATGTCCTACCCTGCATTTCCTTTCCATGAAATTCCATGCATTTTCTTGTCATGTCATGCCTTGACTTTATTTGACATTTCATGCCATATATTTCCTTTCTATCCCATGACTTGTCTTGCATTTCCATGCCATGCATTTCCTTTCCATTCCATACCATTCCATGCCATTCCTTTCCATACATTTCCTTACCTTTCCATTCTATGTCATGCCTTGACTTGATATTTCATTCCTTACCTTTCCATGCCATGCCATTGTTGTATGGATTTTTAACCATGCAAGAGTTGAGCTCCCTTAGGTTCTTCCAACGCCTAAGACATAAACTAAATATGTTCCTAGATATGATGCATACATGAAAACAACCAAGGGAGACAATAACCTCCCAACTATCAAAGCAATCATGCATGGATTGACAACGAATATAATAGTATATCATAACACATAAATATACTAACTCCCTACTAATGAATACATAAAATATATGAACAATTAGATATAGGGAAACATATTGTATGTATTACAACTTACAATATTACAACTTACAAAGGTTTGGAATGGAGAGATGGCCTACTTCTGAGATTCTTCCCCAAGTCTTGCAACCAAATCACCAAAGTAACTTTGCTATCTCTTTCCCCCTCCCTTCCCATGGGAAATGATTTGGCTCTTATAGGGATTTAGGGATAAGGCCATATAGTTATTAGGATCATATTCTTGATATCATAATGGAAGACTTCTCTAGGGTAAACCCCGAGAAATCAGTGGGAGGTCTTATCCATCGAAACCAAATCAAAAAATAGGAGCTTCTAGGATTGGTCACTCCCTATACATAGAGATAGAGAAATCAGTCGCTCCTTGGCAGGCCAAAAGGACAGACTAACCCTTTTTGTCACACCCTTAGTGAAGGAAAAGTGAGACTAGGTGGGAATTTTTCTAGAAACACAGGGAAAAATTGGTAGGTTTTAAGGGTTAAAATGAGGGATTTGTAGGGGATAATGACCTAGTGATTAGGTGATATTTAGGTGATAATGACCTAATGATTTGGTGGAAAATAACTCTATAACATATACCCCCTAAAGTGTGAGGTCATAATAGGTGTCTGTTGGCCGAAACACTTTATCAATAAAGTCACAAAGCTTTGGGAAAAGAATCTTGGAGAAAATCATCACCAATCCTATAGAAAAAAGATTCCCAGGGCGGGAATACCCATGGTCAGTAATATGGACAAGAGCATAGTCACCATAAATACACTATGGATCCATGCATGACACAATTCAATGATGCCACAACATAATACACCATGGATCCATCAAGAAACAATCATGACTCGATCATGGCCATGCAAGTATAGACTTTGGATCCATGCAAGATGCAAGTGAAATCATATCCACAACCAAGTAATCGGTGAGATGACTTAATAACTAAGTAATCTATGAAGTTCTCATGAAAATTATCCATCACAACTTGGGAAATAATAAGAGTGTGATCTTATCCCAAGGACTTCATCTTTGATCCAAATGGTATGAATATAAAACATGAAAATAAATGAGTTGAAGTCAAGCATGGTAGAAATCGTCTAATTACTGATCATTAATGTATACCGTTAATAGACATGAGGGAGTCCGCCGATACATAGTACAATATACAAAGTGTGAATAAAGGAGTTCACATTGAACACTTATAGATTCACTTGACAAAAACCTTATCCATAAATCCCTATAAGAACAAAACTATTTCCCATGGGAAGGGGGAGGGAAGAGCTAGCAAAGTTACTCCAATGATTTGGTTGCAAGACTTGGGAAAGGATCTTGGAAGGAGGCCATTTATTCAATCTAAAACTTTGTAAGTTGTAATATTTCTTCTTTGATTAATAGAAGACAAACTAGATTTTTGCCTCTATCTAATTGTTCGTATAATTTTATGTATTCATTGGTAGGGAATTAATATAATTATGTGGTATGTGATACTATTAGATATGTTGTTAATCCATGCATGATTTATTTGATCTTTGGTATGTTATCGTCTTCCTTGGTTGTTTTCATGTATGCATAAGATCTAGGAACATCCTTAGTTTATGGCTCTATTCATTTCTTAGGAATTAGTATAACCTAAGGGAGCTTAGCTCCTGCAGGGTGAAAAATACCTACAACAGATTGGCGACCATACTAGGGATTTGGTTAAAAACTCAGGGGAAAAAGTGATAGGTTTTAAGGTTTAAAATGAGGAGTTTCTAGGGTATAATGACCTAGTGATTAGGTGATTTTAGGTGATAATGACCGAATTATTAGCTGAAAAATAATTCTATAACAACCATGCCTTGGATTTCCATGACATGCCATGCCTTGGACACAACTACATATTGAAAAATTTGCGATGACCACTTGCGATGAAAGTACTTTTTTGTTGCAACATGCAAGATAATTTTTTTTTTTTTCTAAATCTACCCCGTGTTCGTTGCAATTTCGATGCCTACAGTTTGACTAAACTGTGATGGTCAATGTTCGTCTCATAAGAGATGACCTTAGATTGGTCATCGCATAAGTGACGATAGTTGACCATAATAATTTAGTCAAACTTTACCGTTGAAAATGACCTAAAATAAATAGTTGTAATATATATATATATATTTTTAGGTCACTATCGTCGCAATTGCGATGATGGTGACCTAAAATTGGCCTATAAATATTTGACAATTTGAAGATGGTCTGACAATCTTTCTATAACAACGACAGTTCCAAAAGGGTTATTTTGTGCGGAAAAATGTTGCAGAATGTTGTTAGAGGTGGGGAAAAATGTAAAGTGGGTGAAAAGGGTGATGGTAGATGTTATTTCCCTTGTAAAAAATGTTGCCTCAAACGTCCCATAAGAATTTTAATAGCAACAGCTACAAAACATTGTAGGAAATATGG
>JZKD02S1322531.1:0-11804 GCA_000966675.3 Picea glauca | reverse complement strand
CTTTCCTTATTTTAGGGTTAACCCACTTCTAATTTCTCCATTAAATTTATTATTTAAATAATTTATTTTGTATTCACTTTGAATTATAGTACACTCATCACTTCACTTTATCATTCACCTTCTAAAATCTCTTAAACCACTTTGACTACTTTGACCTTTTGGGGCTTCTAGATGAAATATGAGGGTTATCCAACTTCGTAAGGCCATAACTCTCAAACTGTGATGAGTTATGTGACGTTCCACATACCACCAGAAACGGAATGACATGTATTATCCATATAGAATAGTATTACCTACAAATATATCAAAACTCATACCATTATCCATCAAACAAACTTGGGTCCATTACCCAAACCTAGGTTCTCCAACTTTTCATAGCCATAACTCTCTAACCGTGAGGAGTTATGTGACGTTCCACATACCACTGGAAATGGAATGAAATGTAGTATCCATATAGAATATTATTACCTTCAAATATATTAAAACTCATACCATTATACATGAAATAGACTTGGGTCCATTACCCAAACCTTTGTGCTACCGGAATTAGCTACCAAACTTTCTTCAAGGGTTCACATCAATGACAACCAACCTTAATCAACAGTGGATAGAAAGTTAAAGAAGGGATTTTTGAGAAAGGGGAGAGGAGACCGATTTAGAAAGTGAATATTTTAATGGTAAGTTAAGGGGATCTTAGGTTAATGGTTGTTTCTAGGGGTGACAAACATTTTATAATATTTTAGCAAAGGTTATTTATGTCTCACATAGATGGGAAGTAGTAAGGGGACAAGTCTACAAACTCACAAGGAGGTTTTTAAGTCTCATTTCTTCTTAGGTTTGTGATAAGGAAAATGAAATGTTTTCTACAATGATAGTAGTGGTGTGGAGAAGGAAAAAGTGTTAAATATTAATGTAAAATGAAATTTCAATATAAGATATATTATGAACAAGATATGATGTATAGATAATATTTATAAGTTAAAAATTATTCATAAAGTATGGTATTGGAATTATTAATGATGTTATTGTTAGAGGGAATGAGGATGTTATTGTATCAATATGAGAACTTGCATTTTAAATTAAATATTCAAATTGATAAATAAAAAATTGGTATTGGCAACAAGAGAGAAAGAGAGTACATTTTTTTGTTGGAGTACAATTGCAACCTCAAGGACATGTCACTTTGTGGATTCTTAAGTATAGTCCATATAGATATTGAACTGAGAATTGAACCTCTATTAGTGGTGGTAAACTCTCATTTGTGTATTACTAAACTACATCCCAGTCGATGAGTTGAATAAGGCAAGAACCATCTTTGTCTCATGATTGTTATGTATGTAGGATTATTCACAACACAACTAAATACAATGTTAAATACAATGCTAACACACACACACACACAATTTAGAAGAAAAGTATTAATGTGGAATGAAATCCCTATGTAGAGATATGCCACATAGTGAGAAATTCCAATTGTTACATAAAAAGAACACATTGTCAGTGGAGATGTGTAATTGAGACTTCAATGTTGGAACTATATTTGTGATATTAGCTTTTTCTTGCTATATTCTATACTCATGTATATCAATGTGTCGATTCTAATTACATATACTTTTTCTTTGTTCCTTGAGAAAAATTTGAGCATAAAGAGCATACCATGGATTTTGGTATTGGTTAATTTTAATATATATGTTTAGAATAAAAAATTGTAAAATAACTTCGAGGTGAAAATACATAACTTTAGTATGTGATAGATTATGCAATCGAACATTTTTTTTGTTGTAATCTATCCATTCATGAGGCCTTCTATTATTGAAAATTGAGAAAATTATACAAATATTGTGACTGCTTTGTTGCTTGGAAACCGAACCATCCACAAAAGAGAAGTTTATGTTGTCCTTGGCATTTTGAGAGCATAAAAAAAATAGATATTATTTTTTGCATACTAGATTGTCTATAAAACTATTAGACTTATATCTATAATCAAATCTATGATCATCATGAAAGCTATTCAGACACGGGGCTAAGGCCTCCCATCCTCCATGACTATAAAAACACAAAAAGATATGGAAAATCATATAAAATCAGAGAGGCAGACCAGAGAAAGCCTATGGAAGAGGATACATTGCTCAGGGGTGCTCCTAGCTTGTTCCAAAAATGTCGGCGTTCTAGCTGGCCTACTTGTCCAACTTCCTTTCCATGCTCTACAACTATTGTTGCACTTAGTCAAGCTGAAGGAAAATCTCTTGGTGGGATTCATTTACATCCATAGGAACTTTTCCCATAAGGGTTTTGATAATCCAGTAAATATCAATAATCTTGGAGTATAAATTGGCATGGGCTCGATAAATTCCTTGGTCTGGGAACCAAAATTCAATGTTTGCATCCACTGCCTCATTATCAATAAAGTTCCAGAGAACACAGGCATTGGCTTCTGCCAGGTCCAACTCATCCTAGACCTATGGCAGAGTATGAACCTCATAAATCTCAGTTGCTTGAGAAACAACAACCCATGTATGGAGGTTCAACACACCACCCCTACGGTTGCAGGCACACTGGCATTGGCCACCATGTGACATTAAAAAACTAAGTTTACAAACAATAGTTGCATGACGAGAAAGGGGATGCCAGGGTGCCAAATCAAGTGCATAGGTAGGTTGAGTGGCGGATGACACAATGAGAGTGAAGTGGGACCAAAGACAGGCAAAGCTCAAAGCCCAATAGAAAGGGAGTTTATAATGCAGCATTAGGAGGTAAAACGTCTAGAGGAGAAGCAACAGGGGAGTAATGGTGTCGCATTAAACCATTAATATCACTAAATGCAGAGGGTGTTGGATATTCATGGCGTAGATTGGAGAAGTAATGTTGAGAACAGGTGAGGACAATCATACAGTGGGGGGGAATGAGTGAAAGATATGCATTTAGGTGAGGGGATGGGGTGATATATCAAGGTTCTTCATGGAGGGTCACGAGGCTACTAAGTGGGGGTGGATGACGGGAGGCACTTTGTGTCATGGTGTACCTCCCTACCACCTGATCTGGTTGTTCTATAGTCTCTTGAGAGAGATCGGACTAGGCCAAAGTTTTTCAATCCATCAAAGTATGGGTGGTGGATAGGGGAACTCATTTACAAACCGATTGATGGAATTCCTAGAGATCTCTTGCATTAGCAAGTCAATCAACCACTTTATTGGTTGTTATTTTGATGTGAGTTAGAATGATGATTTCGAGATGGGATATTAAGTGTTGGATGTGCTTGAGAATATTTTCTAAGCACCAAATTTTGGATATTTTGGCTATGGGAGAGACGTTTTGGAGTTTTTTGAGCATGCGAATTTAATGTGAGATTCCCCCTCCATAATAAGTTTGTGAAATATTCCTTGAATGCTATAGAGAGGCCTTGCTCCAGATCTTGTATTTTTGCAACATTATTAGTGTCTAGGACTATAAAATTTGAAAATAGCCATAGTATATTAGCCTTCTCACTGCGGATGGCTCCTATGATGGCAGTGGAGCCTGGATTACCTTTTGAGGCACCATCAAAGTTTAGTTAGAGGTAACCAGGGGGGAGGGGTCTAGGAGTTAGGGATGGACATATGGGATTTGGGTAGGGAAGTATTGGAGTTCCTTACAAGATCAGTGATGCCCAGATGTTACAGAAATATTCCCCTGCAAATAGGTGAACTTTCCCTTGGATTACATACCCCTCTACCAAGATAGAAAATTACATTTGGACACTACCATTCCTATAAATTCATTTTATCCAATGAAAAATAAAGAATGAGGAGAAGTATGACGTACCTCATTTACGATGTTTTTCCAAGATTATCCAATCCACAAGCTCTGAATAGTACCTGCAATGGAAATCAAGAAACAAACAACTATATCCTACTCTAATGGATTAGATCAAATCAATCAATCTATGAATATTAAGACAAGCATAGACAAGCACATGTAAACACATACTTGAAGAAAATAGGCCAAGTATATTAATGAGAACTTCAAAAGGAAACTTACAATATTTAGATGATGTTGTAGAAGCCTCTCCAAGTCATCCTCATCCAAACCTTGCTCGAAAGATTCACAATCAAAATAACAATGCTTTGCTGATTTCTCCTCCTTTTCACCATGTAAATGCCTCCATTTATAGGCTTTGAGAGGCTCAACTACCTTGATTTTATTTGGAATTAGTTGAGGATATAGCTCAAATATTTGTGATATCTTCCTTAGATGTATCCCTGGAGTCGTATTCGAGCCAAACTAACCCAATCCATCCATAGTTGTCTTTAGAGGAAAGTGGGATTTCCTCCAAGATTACCTCAACCAACTCAGTGCTCCCTTAAAGTGGAAAACAAAGCGCTACAAAGCTCCCTCTGAGATGGACAAGGATCACTAGTACTCCCTATGTATGAGTAGGGAAGCATTTATCTTCCAAAAATTCACCAAGATGAGTAATTCCCTAGTAAAAATACTTGTTTCGAATGTTGTATGACATGGATTCTTCTTCTAACATGTTTCAGGGGTTGTAGCAAGTGTTTTCATCGTGTCATTCAAGATGTGACACTTAGAAAAAGTGAATGAAACAGTTATGACACTTTCGAAAATAAAAGTGTGATACTTGTGACATTTACGACACTTGCGACAACGAAAGTGAGACACTTGCGACACTACCGAAGTGAGGAATTTTGATGTGTAACAAATTTCCCCCCATAGTGTGAAGTTAGAAGAGGAATGTTGATGTCTGAAACACTTTTTAGAGTCTTTGAAGAAAGGGTATGGAGTTGGAGAACCTGGTAGAAGCTGCAGACAACCATAAAATAATGTTAATATGTGTTCCATCCCCGAGGCATGCATACATTTGCTCAGAATGCAAATGACTCAAAGAATGGCCGTCAATAAATACACTAATGATGATATTGACTAAGGAGATGGCCACCAAAGATACAATGTGGATCCATCCCTCTATGACTTAACTTGATCGTAGCCATGAAAGAATACACCATGGAGCTACGATGTGATATGAACATATCCATTAACAATACAAAGTGGATATATGTTAAAATATGTATATCAGTCGAATAATCTCCATTGAAACTTGGGTAAAGTGTATATGCAGATGAATACTCAACCCAGGGTCTTTGTCCTGATCCTATAATAGTACGATTTTGTCCATGTGAATAGATGATTTGATGTTCAACATGACAAAAACCACTTGATTACCGTTCAATGAGGTATATCATTAACAAGTGCGAGAGAAATCACCATTGACATCGATGACTCTCAAGGTACTTTAAAGTACAATCCAACGAATGTGAATAATGACTTGAAGTCGAACACTCGTGGAATCAATTGGTCAAGGTCATTAATACATACCCACTATCGAATGCAAGGAGGCCTCCCATTTACGCATGCAATTACCAAGGTACTAATTTGTTCCTATGTCTATTTCCTAGATAATTTGTTGAAGTCGACAAGAAAAGACTCGTTGAAGGAGGGCATTGATGTATCCCTCATTAATCGACACGAAACTCATCACAAGAAAGTGATAAGATATAATAGATCAAAATGGACTGAAACGGGTATGGGAATTGGTAATATTGTAGATGGTTGACTTTTGAGGTGAAGACTTCCTTTGAACATTGAGGCACGACATAAGACTTGGTAGCATAGACTTAGAGTGGACCAAAACATAATGCAATGAGTGCTAAGGAACTCTTTGTATGGGCCAAAGGAGTAGAAAGACTCATAGGATTGGTTCAGTGTGGAGCCTAATGGATCATCCAAGTGTATGGTGAGGTGAAAACAAGTGTCGTGTTCAAGGGTGACCATAAGAGCTTCCTTAAAATATCTCAAGAAACTCGACCCACTTACTTCAATTTTTCCCCCATCCANACCATTGGAAATGGAATGAAATGTAATATCCATATAGAATATTATTACCTTCAAATATATTAAAACTCATACCATTATACATGAAATAGACTTGGGTCCATTACCCAAACCTTTGTGCTACTAGAATTAGCTACCAAACTTTCTTCAAGGGTTCACATCAATGAAAACCAACCTTAATCAACAGTGGATTGAAAGTTAAAGAAGGGATTTTGGAGAAAGGGGAGAGGAGACCAATTTAGAAAGTGGATATTTTAATGGTAAGTTAAGGGGATCTTAGGTTAATGGTTGTTTCTAGGGGTGACAAACATTTTATAATATTTTAGCAAAGGTTATTTATGTCTCGCATAGATTGGAAGTAGTAAGGGGACAAGTCTACAAACTCATAAGGAGGTGTTTAAGGCTCATTTCTTCTTAGGTTTGTGATAAGGAAAGTGAAATGTTTTCTACAATGATAGTAGTGGTGTGGAGAAGGAAAAAGTGTTAAATATTAATGTAAAATGAAATTTCAATATAAGATATATTATGAACAAGATATGATGTATAGATAATATTTATAAGTTAAAAATTATTCATAAAGTATGGTATTGGAATTATTAATGATGTTATTGTTAGAGGGAATGAGGATGTTATTGTATCAATATGAGAACTTGCATTTTAAATTAAATATTCAAATTGATAAATAAAAAATTGGTATTGGCAACAAGAGAGAAAGAGAGTACATTTTTTTGTTGGAGTACAATTGCAACCTCAAGGACATGTCACTTTGTGGATTCTTAAGTATAGTCCATATAGATATTGAACTGAGAATTGAACCTCTATTAGTGGTGGTAAACTCTCATTTGTGTATTACTAAACTACATCCCAGTCGATGAGTTGAATAAGGCAAGAACCATCTTTGTCTCATGATTGTTATGTATGTAGGATTATTCACAACACAACTAAATACAATGTTAAATACAATGCTAACACACACACACACACAATTTAGAAGAAAAGTATTAATGTGGAATGAAATCCCTATGTAGAGATATGCCACATAGTGAGAAATTCCAATTGTTACATAAAAAGAACACATTGTCAGTGGAGATGTGTAATTGAGACTTCAATGTTGGAACTATATTTGTGATATTAGCTTTTTCTTGCTATATTCTATACTCATGTATATCAATGTGTCGATTCTAATTACATATACTTTTTCTTTGTTCCTTGAGAAAAATTTGAGCATAAAGAGCATACCATGGATTTTGGTATTGGTTAATTTTAATATATATGTTTAGAATAAAAAATTGTAAAATAACTTCGAGGTGAAAATACATAACTTTAGTATGTGATAGATTATGCAATCGAACATTTTTTTTGTTGTAATCTATCCATTCATGAGGCCTTCTATTATTGAAAATTGAGAAAATTATACAAATATTGTGACTGCTTTGTTGCTTGGAAACCGAACCATCCACAAAAGAGAAGTTTATGTTGTCCTTGGCATTTTGAGAGCATAAAAAAAATAGATATTATTTTTTGCATACTAGATTGTCTATAAAACTATTAGACTTATATCTATAATCAAATCTATGATCATCATGAAAGCTATTCAGACACGGGGCTAAGGCCTCCCATCCTCCATGACTATAAAAACACAAAAAGATATGGAAAATCATATAAAATCAGAGAGGCAGACCAGAGAAAGCCTATGGAAGAGGATACATTGCTCAGGGGTGCTCCTAGCTTGTTCCAAAAATGTCGGCGTTCTAGCTGGCCTACTTGTCCAACTTCCTTTCCATGCTCTACAACTATTGTTGCACTTAGTCAAGCTGAAGGAAAATCTCTTGGTGGGATTCATTTACATCCATAGGAACTTTTCCCATAAGGGTTTTGATAATCCAGTAAATATCAATAATCTTGGAGTATAAATTGGCATGGGCTCGATAAATTCCTTGGTCTGGGAACCAAAATTCAATGTTTGCATCCACTGCCTCATTATCAATAAAGTTCCAGAGAACACAGGCATTGGCTTCTGCCAGGTCCAACTCATCCTAGACCTATGGCAGAGTATGAACCTCATAAATCTCAGTTGCTTGAGAAACAACAACCCATGTATGGAGGTTCAACACACCACCCCTACGGTTGCAGGCACACTGGCATTGGCCACCATGTGACATTAAAAAACTAAGTTTACAAACAATAGTTGCATGACGAGAAAGGGGATGCCAGGGTGCCAAATCAAGTGCATAGGTAGGTTGAGTGGCGGATGACACAATGAGAGTGAAGTGGGACCAAAGACAGGCAAAGCTCAAAGCCCAATAGAAAGGGAGTTTATAATGCAGCATTAGGAGGTAAAACGTCTAGAGGAGAAGCAACAGGGGAGTAATGGTGTCGCATTAAACCATTAATATCACTAAATGCAGAGGGTGTTGGATATTCATGGCGTAGATTGGAGAAGTAATGTTGAGAACAGGTGAGGACAATCATACAGTGGGGGGGAATGAGTGAAAGATATGCATTTAGGTGAGGGGATGGGGTGATATATCAAGGTTCTTCATGGAGGGTCACGAGGCTACTAAGTGGGGGTGGATGACGGGAGGCACTTTGTGTCATGGTGTACCTCCCTACCACCTGATCTGGTTGTTCTATAGTCTCTTGAGAGAGATCGGACTAGGCCAAAGTTTTTCAATCCATCAAAGTATGGGTGGTGGATAGGGGAACTCATTTACAAACCGATTGATGGAATTCCTAGAGATCTCTTGCATTAGCAAGTCAATCAACCACTTTATTGGTTGTTATTTTGATGTGAGTTAGAATGATGATTTCGAGATGGGATATTAAGTGTTGGATGTGCTTGAGAATATTTTCTAAGCACCAAATTTTGGATATTTTGGCTATGGGAGAGACGTTTTGGAGTTTTTTGAGCATGCGAATTTAATGTGAGATTCCCCCTCCATAATAAGTTTGTGAAATATTCCTTGAATGCTATAGAGAGGCCTTGCTCCAGATCTTGTATTTTTGCAACATTATTAGTGTCTAGGACTATAAAATTTGAAAATAGCCATAGTATATTAGCCTTCTCACTGCGGATGGCTCCTATGATGGCAGTGGAGCCTGGATTACCTTTTGAGGCACCATCAAAGTTTAGTTAGAGGTAACCAGGGGGGAGGGGTCTAGGAGTTAGGGATGGACATATGGGATTTGGGTAGGGAAGTATTGGAGTTCCTTACAAGATCAGTGATGCCCAGATGTTACAGAAATATTCCCCTGCAAATAGGTGAACTTTCCCTTGGATTACATACCCCTCTACCAAGATAGAAAATTACATTTGGACACTACCATTCCTATAAATTCATTTTATCCAATGAAAAATAAAGAATGAGGAGAAGTATGACGTACCTCATTTACGATGTTTTTCCAAGATTATCCAATCCACAAGCTCTGAATAGTACCTGCAATGGAAATCAAGAAACAAACAACTATATCCTACTCTAATGGATTAGATCAAATCAATCAATCTATGAATATTAAGACAAGCATAGACAAGCACATGTAAACACATACTTGAAGAAAATAGGCCAAGTATATTAATGAGAACTTCAAAAGGAAACTTACAATATTTAGATGATGTTGTAGAAGCCTCTCCAAGTCATCCTCATCCAAACCTTGCTCGAAAGATTCACAATCAAAATAACAATGCTTTGCTGATTTCTCCTCCTTTTCACCATGTAAATGCCTCCATTTATAGGCTTTGAGAGGCTCAACTACCTTGATTTTATTTGGAATTAGTTGAGGATATAGCTCAAATATTTGTGATATCTTCCTTAGATGTATCCCTGGAGTCGTATTCGAGCCAAACTAACCCAATCCATCCATAGTTGTCTTTAGAGGAAAGTGGGATTTCCTCCAAGATTACCTCAACCAACTCAGTGCTCCCTTAAAGTGGAAAACAAAGCGCTACAAAGCTCCCTCTGAGATGGACAAGGATCACTAGTACTCCCTATGTATGAGTAGGGAAGCATTTATCTTCCAAAAATTCACCAAGATGAGTAATTCCCTAGTAAAAATACTTGTTTCGAATGTTGTATGACATGGATTCTTCTTCTAACATGTTTCAGGGGTTGTAGCAAGTGTTTTCATCGTGTCATTCAAGATGTGACACTTAGAAAAAGTGAATGAAACAGTTATGACACTTTCGAAAATAAAAGTGTGATACTTGTGACATTTACGACACTTGCGACAACGAAAGTGAGACACTTGCGACACTACCGAAGTGAGGAATTTTGATGTGTAACAAATTTCCCCCCATAGTGTGAAGTTAGAAGAGGAATGTTGATGTCTGAAACACTTTTTAGAGTCTTTGAAGAAAGGGTATGGAGTTGGAGAACCTGGTAGAAGCTGCAGACAACCATAAAATAATGTTAATATGTGTTCCATCCCCGAGGCATGCATACATTTGCTCAGAATGCAAATGACTCAAAGAATGGCCGTCAATAAATACACTAATGATGATATTGACTAAGGAGATGGCCACCAAAGATACAATGTGGATCCATCCCTCTATGACTTAACTTGATCGTAGCCATGAAAGAATACACCATGGAGCTACGATGTGATATGAACATATCCATTAACAATACAAAGTGGATATATGTTAAAATATGTATATCAGTCGAATAATCTCCATTGAAACTTGGGTAAAGTGTATATGCAGATGAATACTCAACCCAGGGTCTTTGTCCTGATCCTATAATAGTACGATTTTGTCCATGTGAATAGATGATTTGATGTTCAACATGACAAAAACCACTTGATTACCGTTCAATGAGGTATATCATTAACAAGTGCGAGAGAAATCACCATTGACATCGATGACTCTCAAGGTACTTTAAAGTACAATCCAACGAATGTGAATAATGACTTGAAGTCGAACACTCGTGGAATCAATTGGTCAAGGTCATTAATACATACCCACTATCGAATGCAAGGAGGCCTCCCATTTACGCATGCAATTACCAAGGTACTAATTTGTTCCTATGTCTATTTCCTAGATAATTTGTTGAAGTCGACAAGAAAAGACTCGTTGAAGGAGGGCATTGATGTATCCCTCATTAATCGACACGAAACTCATCACAAGAAAGTGATAAGATATAATAGATCAAAATGGACTGAAACGGGTATGGGAATTGGTAATATTGTAGATGGTTGACTTTTGAGGTGAAGACTTCCTTTGAACATTGAGGCACGACATAAGACTTGGTAGCATAGACTTAGAGTGGACCAAAACATAATGCAATGAGTGCTAAGGAACTCTTTGTATGGGCCAAAGGAGTAGAAAGACTCATAGGATTGGTTCAGTGTGGAGCCTAATGGATCATCCAAGTGTATGGTGAGGTGAAAACAAGTGTCGTGTTCAAGGGTGACCATAAGAGCTTCCTTAAAATATCTCAAGAAACTCGACCCACTTACTTCAATTTTTCCCCCATCCAAATAGATGAGTACCTCTTCTTCGTTTAAAGAGATCGAGGAGGGTAACACATGCTTGATATAACTCACCTTCGGTAAGTTACTCTTCCTTTATTTAACGAACTAAAAGAAGTAAGGGTTCATCCCCATATGGTCCCTTCAATTTGTAATTTTGCGAGTCCAGAGAAGGAAAACTCAGTTGTTTTTTCATGTTTAGGGAGTTTGAAAATAACTTAAATAAAACTCCAAGGTTGTCATTTTTTGTAATTTTAGTCTCTGAAGTCCAAAAAAGTATAAAATAATACGATGGAGAACTCTTTTAGACGATATTGACTAGAGCGTTCATTTTTTGTCATTAATCTGTTGGGACCAAAAAAGGAGTAATCTACCACCCAACAAACGACTCTTCATATTTTAATAAGATCGAAGTACAACGAAGTTTTCTTAATAGATTCATAAGGTCA
>JZKD02S1322520.1:0-11804 GCA_000966675.3 Picea glauca | reverse complement strand
CATTCACGCATAGAAATTGGATGCACAGTTGTGAGAGAGTCAACATGAAGAAAAACAACAACCTCAGAAGTTGCAAGAACAAATGAAGAAAATAGTGTTGTAAGGTAACAATGCTCGAGCAACACTACACAAGCGCACAACTAAATGCACAAGGATATTTCATGAATTCAATGAATTGATGGGAATTATTGCAAGGCGCAACCAAAATCTAGAGGATATGCATGCAAGAATACATTTTCTCAATGAGGAATATGTGGTCACCATGAATCCGCTAGAGCAACAAGAGAAATTTGATCAGATCCAACAAGAAGACAATGAGTTGAATGCTCTATTTTAAGAGAAATTTGTAGCCAAGAAAGAGTTGCAGGAATTTAGACCTGTCATTTAGAAAGTGTACATGCAGATGCATTAGGTAGATGCTACAGTCAATTATTAATGTAACTCTCTAGTCACATCCAATCCTAAAGGATGCATCACATATGTGACTCAGTAGTTTGTAGTTGATGCCTCAATCCTTCCGAGGAAGTGGAAGGAAAAAATTGTGGGTTTCCAAGAAGTCAGGAAGTGTACCTTAGAGTTGGTCCCAGAGTTGGGCCCTTTGTTTGAAGAGGGAGAAAAGGAAAAAGTGCAAGCAGAGGATGAAATCAAAGAGGAGAAGGAGGAAAAGGAAAATAAATAGGCACTCCTAGAAGTCGCGAAAGAGCCAAGTACTTGACTCAAGGGTGAGTCAAGCCTTGTGGTAGGAGCTCGTTGGGCCCTTAATTTTTGGTTTGAATTTGTGCAAGTAGGACTATAGTCCCAATTTTGGTCAAACACGAGATTTGCAACATACAAAAAATCTGGACAATGGAGCAAGAAAAGAAACATGAAATGATTGAGGAAAGGGGCAACACAACACCAATGAGGAAAAAGAAGTTACAATGGAACAAGAAAAAGTAAGCATGTAGATCTCAAAGTGAGACGATCCCACTCAGCCTATATATGAGATGCATATTATTGTAAAAGGGTTGGTTGTTATTGTTGGGTATGGTTGGGTGTAGTTGATTGTTTCTTGGTTTTTTCCATAGATGGTATAGAGGGCACATATAGAGAATAGGTTATGTGACTGTAACTTGTATAATTTTTGGGGGAAAAAGGGAGATAGAGCTCTGTGACATGAGTCTAGGGCTAGACATTTGTAACAGAGTACTGATTTGTATCTCTGATATTGTATATGAGAATCTTTGTCGATAATATATATGGAAGGACCTAAAATTTTGAAATTACTGTGTCATTTTGTGTCTATGCTTATGGATTGTCTCCTTATAGTACTTCTTTATGTTTGATGAGATAAATATATTGTCTCTATTAACAAATTCTTTCGCAACTTTATTTTCTTTATTTCCAATATGAATGAGTTCAAATCTATTTTGTGGTTATTTTATCTTGCGCAAGATAATGGTGAATATTGAATATTTTGGAACCCAGCTAAGTATTCTCCTTACCCTTCCCTATCTTTATTTATTGGTTGTAATTCAGGTGAGACTTATTCTCTTTGGAGGATATGAAAATTCCAATGCTCTAGAATACTCGGTGCCTTTTGTTGGTAACCTGAGAAGGACCCTGGTCTGATCAATTCTCTACCAACACTAGACACCACTGCCTCCACAACAATCATCACTGAGCAACCTCCATCACCACCACAAGCCCCATTTCCACCACAAGAAAAAAACATTTCATCCCAACCCACTTCAACCCATCCCATGCAACTAGATCTCCCAAACCCACCTGAGAACATAGAAAAACATAATAACACCCCGAGCCAGTCTATTTTTCCATAAGTACCTATTCTAGGAACTTTTCCTTTGACAAAGACTCAGAAACAAGAAATTACACCTTAGAGTCATAAACAAGAGATTCCACCCCTCTCTAAAATACCACAATTCCTAGGAAGCCAGAGTCCTCTCTCAATAGTCAATGTTGAGACTCCCATCTGCAAAAGAAAAAATCAAAAAGTTTCGTTAAAAAAAGGGGTAGGATCATAGATGGTTCAGAAAGAACCCAAAACCACATCCGGGTAGAGTGAAACATCTTTGAAAGAACATCTATAGAAAACATTACAGAACCCAAAACTATGCATGGAACTGTTGCAAATTTTCCTAGCTAAGACATAAGTTTTATCTCTAGTTCCAGTGGCTCTGAAGGCTAGACTTTCACATCAACTACAAGGTCCATCCCCAAGAGAAGAAGAGGTAAATACACCATCCAAAATTTGATGTCCAGTGTACTACCACGAGAAGTATGATTACCACTAGATTTATCTCCTTCATTGGGAGAACTTGCTCAGTTATCAATGATGCAACTAGTAGGTATAATTAGAGTCGCAACTAAGAAACTGGAGTAGAGGATCCAGCAGGTCAAACGAGAAGCAGAATTATGGAAACAATAAGGACTCCTTGTGTAATAAAAAAAAATACAGGAGGAATAATAAAAGGTTTCGGTAAAGAAGAATATAGAAAAAGTAAAGGAAAAACTCACAGACGATTGGACAACAGTCAGAAAGACAACGCCTCAACTGCCAGAATCCAACACAACAAGTGAGCCTATGGAGCAGATTGAATTAATTCAGATAGCCTTGTCAGAACTGGTAGAAAGAGTATAAAATCTCGAAGAACAGTTGTGATACAGTAAGAGAGAAGTCAAATTTCAACCCAAGAAGCTACAAGAGCAAGAGGAAAAAAATGTTTTGGAAGGAAACAACACAAGGGAATGCTTGCATAAAAGGACTACAAAATGCACAAAAATCTTCAGAGAAATCAATGATTGGATGGGAATCATTTAAAGGTGCACCCAAACATTGGAGTAATTGTGTGTGTAGATCCAAATGCTCAATGAAGAAGCATGAAAAACCATAGATCCGCTGGAACAGTAAGAGAAATTTTAAAAAATCCAACAAGAGGAAAATGACCTTAATGCATTATATGGAGCTCAAATTGTGGCTAAGAAAAAACTAAGAGAGTTTTGACCTGTAGTCTAGAAAAAATATATACATATGCATCAATTGGATGCCATAGCTAAATCAGAATGGAACTCTTTAGTTGTATCCAAGCCAGAAAAGTGCATCACAGATGCCACTCAGCAGTTTGTTGTTGAAGCCTCACTACTTGCCAAAAAGTGTACGAAAAAATGGACAACTTTCAAGAAGTTAGGAAGAGAGCCCTATAACTTATACCTGAGTTGGACCATTCATTTGAAGAAGATAAAGAAGAAACAATCCAAGCCAGAAATGGAAGCTATTAGAAACTAGAAAGAAAGAGGGAACAATGGGCCAACCCAAAGACCACGGAAGAGCCGAAGACTTGACTCGGGGAGAGTCAAGGATTGTGGTCGGAGCCTGTTAGGCCCTTATTTTTTATGGATAGAAGTTGTGCACGTCATATTGTAGCTTCATTTTAGAGAAAAAAAGTTGTGCATGTCATATTGCAATTTCATTTTGGAGAACAAAAGTTGTGCAAGATGTTAAGGAGTTGGAAAACAGACTAAAGAAAGAAACAAAAAGTGGTTGGAAGAACAACACAACATCAATATTGAGGAAAGAAGTTGCAACAAGATCAAGAAGAAGAGAGAACTCTCAGGTTCTCAACCAACAAACCTAAATATCTGATTATATATATGAGAATGATAGGATTGTCAGATGTTGATATTATCTTTATTGTTGTCGTTGTTGTGATAAGAGTCACTGGTGTAATGGTCTATACTATTAGCATAGCTAAGATTATGAGATCTGGGTAAGAACTAGATTATCAATGTATCAAAGTTTTGTATCAATCTATATGTAAAAGAGAAAAATACTATAACATTGTCTCATGTCTGAATAGGAGCATCCTATGATTACTTATGTATGAGAATCAAGATATGAGAAGACCCTGATAGTTAATATAATTGGAGGCCCAAATTTTGGATACGTCTTGTGTGTTTATTCTTCTCAATATATATATATATATATATAATGTTTCTATGTATTATCTTTTATTTTTGATATTCTTCAATTTCTCCTTATGAATGATGACACAACTCTGTTCTCTTTATTCTTAGTTAGGATATGTCTAGAACTATTACAAGGTTAATATATCTTGCGCAAGACTAACACGAATCTTGATAACTCAGGGGTTTGTCTAAGTATTCTCCTTACCCTTCCCTCTCTTTCTTGTCTCTGTTGCACTTTGGGAGATACTTCTTCCCTTCTAGGAAGATGAAAATTACAATGCTCTAGACTACTTCGGTACCTTTTGTTGGTAAATTAAAAAGTACCCTAGTATGATCACTTTTACACCAACACCCATGTTGTGATTTTTCCATAGGCTCAGAAGCCTCATCTAGTCCTACCATGACTTTTCATTGAAGCTTCTTATCTTCTTCTCATATATCGTTCGCCAGTTTCCCATGGGGATTCCAAAATTATTTTGTGTCAAGTTGTATTTGCATTGCATATTGACCTCTCACACTTTTCAAGCCTAATGTTGGCTTCAACTTGCTCTGATATAGCCAATTTTACATGGGTTCTTGGAAAGTTATGAATCTTGCAATACTATCCTTTGTGACTCGATACCTGTATTACTTGAGGAAAATTTCCCCTAAGTATCGATACCATACACATGCTTTCCTTTAATTGAGCATAGGTATGTTCCTTGCACTTGGAAATAGTTTTCTTGCCAGTGAAACTCATTTCCTCCAATGTATCATAGCATTTTTTTATTATTTTTTACGCTTTATAATATGTAAAACAAACACACAAAAAAAAGGATAGAAGTGACTCTAAATATTTTTTATATTCTAGATTCTTATGTCTCCCTTGAATAGAAAACAATATCATGCATCTTTACCTCATTATTTGTGTTTAGTATGACGTTAGGAGGCCTTTTTTTCTCATATTTGATCATAATCTCCTCTAGCTGGTTATTCTTCTAATCATATGGAGAATATTTTGATGCGTCCCATGTCACAAATGTATCTCAGTTTATAATCCGTGTTACCTAAGTCACATTATGTGCCATGTCTTTGTTCAAGGGAATTCATCCTGTATCGACTATCATGTAGAAATTTTCGACTCTTCAAGTTGACCTTCCTATGTCAGTCAATTATTTCTTAGCTTCACAAGTATCTATGTCTCTCACTCATGTTAGTATACAAGGTCCCCATTCACTTATTATTGGTGGGTCTTCTCTCATCAACTACGACACATTTCTCTAAGAGTATTACATAGATTTGCACCATGGGCTTATTCACATCATTGATATCTAACCTTGTGCTCAGAAGATGACAAATCAGCATTGGTCACTGACTAAGTGGTTTCCCTTGTGTTGAATGTCAAAAACCATTATTACATATATGGATTCATGTGATACCGTTTTTTCCATTTTACCCCACTGATGTATTCCTTGTATTTTTAGTACTATCCATTATTGGATACTATCCACAGACTCTCTACCATACGTTTTTCCATCTAGTGCATGTGAGATTCATACCTCAGTGTGGTCCTTTCAATATTTTTGTCTGATTCCTTCCAAATATTTCACCTTCTTCTATCCCTCATGTTGGATGATGGAGGAGGATGACTTAATGGCTTCCTTCTAGCAGATATCTTTGTATCAACGTCAACACATCTTACTCTAGGAAAGATATTTAGAGTTATTATTAGTACCTTGGGGATTGTAGTGATAAATGGTAGGTTCCCTCAATATTGATAGTGGGAATACATAAATTCCCTCTACTCAATAGATTCTATTAGGTGATCAACATAATATCCTTTATTCACACTTGTTAGATTGTACTAGATACCTTAACACCCATTATCATCATTGATGGTTTGTATTGCAATTGTTAACGATATAAATCAATGAATTGTAACATAGCCAACCACCAAATGGGATATGCCACTTCAAAAAATTTGATCTATGATACCACTTTGTAACGTACCCAACAACCGAGGCTAGGTCACATTACACAAATTTCTCTCTCTTTATATCTTTGTTACTAATTTGTAACATCCCCTTTATCTGGGACTCAACAACATGCTCTTGTAAAGTTTCTAGCCCCGAATTGGAACACACCACATGGAATTACAAATTTTGATACCATTAAATTAAATAATAAATTATGCATATCAATAGAGTTAAGTGGAACTAATAACATCAAGCATGAAACAATAATAATTCATATATATAGAATTTAACAACAGAAAATCATAATTGCACACACACATTAACTGAAATAATCACATGAGTGACACTTATCTCAAGAAATAGACACCAACCACATGCATAACTTCCACGTTCCTCCCAGCCTTAGAATGCACTTCTCATAACTCTCAGTAGTGGGTCACCCTTGATATGGGGATAAATTATACCAGAGTAAAGGGTTTCTAGCCTAAGATAAGGTATCTTTAACAACATATAAACTTAGACCCGAGATCCTAGTCAAACTAACAACCTACAATCTTGCATTCCCTATATTTTTGTGCCACCCGAGGAAGTGTGCCCCTTCTCTGCTAGGAATTCCTTCTATTTCCCCACTTAAATTATAAGGCTTCAACAACAGGATGGATAGGAAGTCTTAGAGCCCTATAGATACAGTTTTTCACCTTGGTAAATCAATTCCTAGTAGGTCTCTAACCTCGAGAGAATGCTCATGGGCCTAACAACCCACTTCTTTCATTCCATGGGTCTTCCAACTTTCTTCTTCAATCAAAATCATGAGTTAACCAATACAAGTATAGGTTCCTCCTCCATTCCAATACTGTAAGGTACGATTCGCAACTACCTCCATGAAGGAATAATCTCCCCATTCACACTATGTATCCAAATATATATACATGTGTATCTTAAGACACTTGGCACCCAAGGGAATCCCTAATTCCTACTTTAGAACTTAGGATATATTCATATCCATTACTTTATCTTTAAGAAATACTAATATAATATTCCATTGGGATTAATCACCCTAGCTTAGCCCCTTCCTAAACTCTTAGCCCCACTTTCCCTTTATAGTGGAGTTTATCCCCCCATACTCATTTGTGGGTTGGTTTGTAGTAGTGATGTACTTTATTAATAATATGAGTGTTTAAATATTACAAAAATAGGCTCATTGGCCTTTAGCATCTAGGCTATTCGGCCTAATAACTACATAGGCACCCTAGACCAAAATATCCTATCTCACCAGCCTATATGTTCATTTACATTTATATGTACAACTAGGGTTCGACCTAGGGGTATTACATTCCCCTCCACCATATTTATCTAATGTCTTAATTGAAGTATATGTTGGGTATGTGTTATATTCTTTTCCCAAAAAGCTTTTCTACCTCGGGAAACGTGTCATGTATTTAGGTGGTTTTTCGGCACATGGTTTTTGTCGATGGTTTTCTATTTTCGGTTAAGGAATTAAAGTTTTGGACTAATCCAGGTCATTAGGTTAGGGTTTTGGATACCGATGGATCCTATATGTATATTGTATTGTAAACATTGTAACACAATGAGTGAATATAATATATGTTGGTTTTCCCAGTTTAGGTTTCCAGGGGAAAAATCTTTGTGTAATGTTTGTATTTTCCATTGTATATTTTCTTTTCTTTTTTGAATATTTGTTTATAGTAGACATTTTATAAGGTTAGAATTTAAATTTGGTATCATATATTTATTGCCTTCAGGGGGATGCCTTTATGGTCAAGGGTTTGGCTCGGGACTGTGATAAGACTTGTTACAGTCAGAGATCTGTGGTATTATTTTTCAGGTGAAAAGAAATGGCAAGAAATTCGAAGATGGAGATCAAGAAGTTTAATGGGAAAATATTTGAGCTGTGGAAGCTCAAGATGGAAGATATTTTGGTGGACAGAGATCAATGGATTGCGGTAGATCTAGGTACTGCACCTATAGGAACTTCTGCATATGACTAGAAAAATATGGATCGGAAGGAAAAGAGCACAATCTAACTGTGTCTCTTCGATTCAGTATTACTGAATGTGTCAGAGGAAGCTACAGCTAAGGATTCATGGGAAAATTTGGGGAATTTGTATCAGTCTAAATCCCTGGTAAATAAACTATTCCTGAGAAAGAAGTTGTATAACTTGAGGATGAGAGATGGAGACTCAGTGGCAGATCATTTGAACGCATTCAATACTATGGTAAGTCAGTTAGTATATGTTGAGATAAAAATTTCATATGGAGATAAATGTATCAGTTTGTTTTGTTCTTTACCAGACTCATGGGATAGTCTGGTTGTGGCCATAGGTAGTAATACAAATTCTTTGAAGTTTGAAGAGGTGGTCTCATCCTTGTTGTTGAAGGAGATGAGAAGAAAGAATATGGAAGGACATAGTACAGACACATTATTTGCAAGAGGACGTTACCAGAAAAGAAATATATCTAATTTCTCAAGTGGGAGATCTAAGTCTAAGGGTAGATATAAATCTCCTAGAAAATTTATAAGGGTATGTTGGAGGTGTGGAAAATTAGGGCACTACAAGAAGTAGTGTAGATCCAAAGTTGAGAAAAAGAAGGGATCTGAAGAATCTTCTTATACAAAAGAAAAGACCTACGAGGAAGAAGGAGGGTATCTGTACCTGGCCTCTTCAAGAACACATGAAGATCATGAGGCATGGTTGATTAACTCTGGTGCATCCTTTCATATGACTCCCCACAGGGAGTGGTTCTGCAAATATGAAAAGTATGATGGAGTTAATGTTTTATTAGGTAATGATTCGACAACCAAAATCATAGGAAGAGGAAGGGTCAAGTTGAGACTCATAGATGGAAGGATTAGAACACTTCCTGGTGTTCTATGTTGGCATGTTTTACAGGCAGAATATTCTTGTCATTGATGGCAAGTATAGTAGCGATGATGGCTTGAGTACAGGTATAATGTGTCAAGTGGGCACCAGAAGTATTTTGGGAAGACGCAGCAGAGAAATCTCATGAAGACCAAAAGAGATAGTGTAGAGGTGCATGCAGAGTGAAAGAGTGTGCTTGTCATTGATGGAAAATATCATGACCAGCAGCGCAGGGATAATGGCATGGAAATGGAAAGTTCAACAAGTGATCGTTGGATCCCATTTAGAAGTGTAAACTCCAGGAGTCAAGGAAGCAACTCACTGCAGAAAATCATGAAATGTGAAACGTTGAAATCCTAAAACAGGCACATCAACAAAGGTTTCAGATACCAGGAGTTGGAGCAGTCAAGAGTCGCAACTCTTCATCACAGGAGTCTTGAAGTTACGAAATTCGAAACGCCAAAATCTAGAAACAGGCACATAAACAAAGGTTTCGGATACTGGGAGTTGGAGGAGTCAAGAGTCGAGACTCTTCATCATAGGAGTCCTGAAGTTGCGAAATGAAAAATGCCAAAATCTTGAAACAGTCACATCAACAAAGGTTTCAGATACCGAGATTTGGAGGAGTCAAGAGTCGAGACTCTTCATCACAGGAGTCTCGAAGTTGTGAAATGTGAAACGCCAAAATCCCAAATCAGGCACAATGAAGGCTCGTGAATTTGTGAAATGATCTTGACCATTGAATCCTTGCCATTGGATCGAGGTTTGATATGGACAGTTGATTAGGCATGATGAAGGCCCATGAAGATTCTAAATCACAATTCAGAGTGACACGTGGCAGCCACTCAAGTCACGATACATCATCGAATGGCACAAAAGTGACCTCACTCCAGGAGTTTTACTTCGGGATTTTTAGCTTCATCACTCCCCCAAAGTCTCGAAAGATGAAGCCCTGGGGAAAAGGATAATCATCTGATCAACATGGATCGTGGACCGTCAATATGGAGAGTGAAGTGCTTGTTTGATTGGAGAGTGGTCATATATCATGGTCACATTGTCGAGAGCTGGAGAGACGAGCTATAGAAGCCAAGCTCTATTTTGGAGATCATGACATGGAGATTCGAGATGACTCATCATAGAATCCCCGAAATGCGAAAGTGAGAAATACGTTTGTGAATAAGGTTGTGGTCATAGCCAGTGGTCACGTCTATGGAAGATGGAGGAAGGAGCTAGTGCAACCAAGCTCCATTTCAGGGATCGTGACTTGGAATGTCAAGACACTTCATCATAGGAATGTCAAAATCTTGAATGCCAAAATGTCGAAATTTTGAAGTGTCGATGTAGCTGGTGGTCACCGTCGGTGGTCACGTAAGTGGAAGGAGCTAGCATAGCTAGGCTCCATTTCAAAGTTCGCATTGTAACTACTAGAAACCACTAATGGTTTCTACCAGAGGACTCAAAGAGACCTCAGGGTGATCGCTAGAGAAGATGAAGGGTCTCGAGGCATATTGTAATGAAGAGAGGGGTGTTCATATATACTATTGGCAGATGGAAGACCATTGGAGCCTGGAACTGTAACATAGGGAATGAGCTCAACTGTGACAGAGAAGACGAAGAAACTCAACTGTTGGAGAGGCTAAGGAATCATGGCATAATTCTCAGTGAGGACGAACGCATGGGTTTAACTGCCAAATAATCTGAAGAGTTGGCATGATGATTAAGTAGAGAAATCGACGTGAGGAGAGCATGCAAAATCATTGTGAATAGAGGATGCATAAGATGCACAAATAGAATAAAAATGCGGAATAGAGAAGAGATTGGGGCTGTTGAGAGTGATTCAGGCATGTAGAAGGAGGCAGTGTGCAGCAGTTGAAAGATAGAGAAGAGGAATGGTGCATGGAATGGACATGGCATAGAGAGCATAAAAGGAAGAAGAACAAAAAGCACAAGTAAAAGTGTGCAGGAAGACACTGATGCAGGTAGAGCAGAGAAGTGTAACAGAACAGTGATGAGACCGGTAAGCCATTGATAAATATTGTATCATTGTGATAAATTTATATAAAGAAAACTTGATATTCCTAGGTGTTAGGGAGGTGCTAGAGAGGACTGTTGTCCTCAAAGGTTCAAGTGGGTGCTTGAACATAGGGAGTTGTATCTTCCATTTGGTTGATGCCAGAGAAACCAGGGTGGCAGGATGTTGCAAGGGATAACTATTGTTCTTTGTTTTACATGTTGGTGCCTATGTGACTGGAAGTTGGTGTTTCCATCTAGTTGGTGCTGGAACACTTAGGGATTTGTTTCTTCCTTCTAGTGGGTTCTAGAGAAACCAGGGAGTTGGTGCTTCCTTCTAGTGGGTGCTAGAGAAACATATGGAGTTGGTGTTTCCTTCTAGTTGGTGCTAGAGAAAATGAAGAGTTGGTTCTCTCAGTAAGTTACAGCTTGTAAAACAGAGGTTGTAGCCTCACAATGAGTTGGAGCTCATATGTATGATAATGTATAGAATGTAAAGATTAATTATCATACCAAGAAGAAGAGGATTTTACCTTTTATTTGTTTCTTCAGTAAATATTTGTCTTTGTATATTTCATATGTGTGACTGATATTGAATGTTCTATTGCTTACCTCCATGCATTATTTTTATTGTCATTAAGTGCTCTGCAAAGAGTTTAAAATAAGCATAATTGTTTAAGCACGATAACAACTGATTCACCCCCCCCCCTCTCAGTTGTCCAACAATTGGTATCAAATTCAGCCCCTTTTATCTAAGGGTAGATACTAGAGCTTAAACATGTCAAGCCATGAAGGAAATTCAACCAATAAGGCCGCTCTATTCAATGGAACAAACTTTTCCTTATGGAAAGTTAGAATGAGAACCTACATAATGGATTTAGGTGCAGATGTCTGGAATGTGGTAGATATTGGTTATGTAAAGCCAGTTGTACTAGATAATAAGGATGACAAGCTAGAATTTAGCTTCAACGCTAAGGCTATGAATGCTATC
>JZKD02S1322509.1:0-11804 GCA_000966675.3 Picea glauca | reverse complement strand
AAAAAAAACACAATACTTGCAAAAATTCAAATTCAAAAAAAAAAAAATTGGAAGTGACTTACGATCAACCAGTCCCTTAATCCCTTTCTCTCTTATATGACCCAAATACTGATGCCATAAATGACTAGATTCACTTGCAACCTTGGATGCTTCCATTGCTTGATTTATTTCAGTCATTTCTTGAAGTTGATAAAGGTTATCAATCCTCTTTGCATTCATGACTACTAAGATGTATTTGGACACCTTAAGTACTCCACCTTGAGTTGTGCACTTTTACCCAACAAAATCTAAAACTCTCAAAGATATTAAGTTATTTCTAAGTTCGGGAACATGTCTCACATATGTTAATGTTATTACAATACCATCGTGCATTTTAATCTGAATTCTACCAACCCCGACAATTTTACAAGAAAAAACATTTCCCATAAAAACAACACCATCATCAATAGATTGGTAAGTTGAAACCCAATTTCTATGAAGACACATGTGGTTGGACACACCATAATCTAACAACCAATGTTGATGTTGATGTGAAACATCACAAGTATACAATACTTCATCAACTGTACATGAACTTGAACCTAAATCTGAACTTGTTTCAGCTGAATTAGCTTCTTTCGTTTCCTTTGTGGAGTTCTCTTTGGATGCTTTGTCTTTTCCAACAATCCTTCTTGAGATGCCCATATTTTTCACAAAACCAACATTTTTGCTTATCCTTTTTGCCTCTTGACTTAGATCTTGATATACATATTTAATCTTGCCCTCTTTCTGTAGATCGACCTCTAACCACCATTTCTTCTACTTTTGAGGTTTATTTACTAGATATTCTCCTCATTTCCTCAGCCAACAGAACTCCCACAACAGTATCATAATCGATGGTGTATGTTGTGATAAACCAAACATATGTGACCAGATGATCCCAAGATTCATGTAATGAACACAGTAGTGTGACTGCTTTGGCCTCATCTTCATATTTTACATCCATACTAGTTAATTGACAAATCGAGGTATTGAAAATATTTAAATGGTCATCAATCTTTGTACCTTCTTTCATTTGTAAGCTATATAGTTGCCTCTTCAAGAAGATTATGTTTGTCAAGGACTTTGTCATATAAATACTTTATAGTATGTTCTACAAGCGTGCTATTGTCTTCTCTCCAACGATGTTAAACAAAACTTCATTTACTAGACACAGATGGACGGTACTAAGATCTCTTACATCGAGATCTTCTCAATCCTTGTCTATCATGCTTGTTGGTTTCTTTATCTTACCTACCAACACCTTTTGCAACCCTTGTTGTACAAATAGATAACTTTGAACTTTGTACTTTTTTCCATTAAATCAAAACCACCCAAAAAACCACATCTTATAAAACCAATTTATTTATTATAAAAAAAAATATTATACTTAAAAAATAAAACCCAAAATATTAAAAGTTTAAACTAAAATATATATTATATTATATACCTTCAACCTTTTTAAGAACACAAACCTTCTCTCAAATAAGTTTATAGTGCATCCACGCTTTAAACAAATGATTTAACATCATATCCACTCATTTAATTTATCAAAGGAGATTCATACCTCAAATCACATTCATAAAAATCTTCTTCACGAAAATATTTTTGAGTGACTCACGCTCCCCCTACATAGCCAACATAGCGTTAGTCCAAAAAAATAACGCTCCCTTTGTATTGTTGGGGAAGCGTTAGGCAACGCTCCCTATTTACGTCGTGGGGAGTATCTATCCTTCGGAATTTAAGTTTGAGAGCCTTAACACCCCGCCAACATGTCTGAGGGTGCATGCAACCCGCATGCAAGGGATAAATATTATAAATAGGACAGTAGTGATCAATGGATTCGGGGTAATGTGAATCTTATGAAGCTTAACACAACAAAACAATAATATGTCATTTTGTAATTTTCATTAATTTTCGTGTGGGGCTTATACTTAATTCATGTTTACTTACCATTAAGATTAAAGCTTAGGCTGGAAGTTTAAATATTTTTTTCATTTATTAGAGAAAAAAATAACGCTCAGAGTAATGAACTCAAATCTCATCCTCACATGTAACAATTCGGCTCACCTACTCTTTGATACCACTTGTTAGGTAGCAGAATATCTCATTCTCACATGTCAGATCTTACCCAATTCAGCGCACCTACTTTGATACCACTTGTTAAATAGCAAATCATAAACAAAGCAAAAATTTAATAGCAAAAAAAACAAAACATAACAATCACATCAATTGAATAAGTGATTTATGTGAAAACCCTTCTAAGAGAAAAAACTAAAAGACAATGATCACACAATTACAACCATCATCTCACTCTCACTGTACATGACTGCACATTCTATTTTTAGCACATGTTATGAGGATGCATCCACATGAAAAATTCTCATATTGTATGCATGCATCCACATGGAAAATTAATTGAAATTTTCATAATTATTTGATAAATAATAATGTTTTTTATTTTAATAATTTCTTTCATTTCAATAAATATATTTTATATTTCAAATATATCATAATAGCAATTTTGACTTTGAAATTTCTTGAAACATGTTACAATAAAAATTAAACTTCTATCCAAATTTGTAAGTAGTAGGTTTATGCTATTTTGATTGATTTTCTATAGATTTTAATTTCTAGATACTTTTTTATTAAAAATTAAATATGAGTAGTTACTTTGTTTAGAGTTTTTTTTTTTTTGACAAAGATTAATTATTGAAAATTTATAGATTAATTAGTTTTTTAATTAAAATTATGTAATGTGTTTGTGAAATTTAATGATAGAAAAATATTCTTCATTTTATCTACAAATTAAAAGTCAAGATTTAGTATTATAACTCTCACCCATGTCATTTTAAATCTGTTAATCATTAAAACACCTAATTAACAGGAATTAGAAGCTTTGACTCAACCAAGGATTAAATGGTTGAACTAATTTTATTTTCATTTGTAAAGTATCTATGTAATTGTTTCCTCATTAATTGATTGTTATACTTTTAAAATGTAATTAAAACTATCTCATATATTTCAATATACAAATTAATTATATTCCTTAATCATTTAAAATTTTATATTCAAATTATTCAAATTATTTTTTCAATATTCAAATTAATTAAATTCCTTAATCATTTAAAAATATTCTTCATCTTATCCACAAATTAAACATAAATTAAAAGTCAAGATTTAGTATTATAACCCTCACCCATGTCATTCTATATCGGTTAATCATTAAAACACCTAATTAACAGGAATTAGGAGCTTTGACTCAACCAAGGATTAAGTGACTAAGCTAATTTTATTTTCATTTGTAAAGTATCTATGTAATTGTTTCCTCATTAATTGGTTGTTATACTTTTAAAATGTACTTAAAACTTATCTCATATATTTCAATATACAAATTAATTATATTCCTTAATCATTTAAAACTTTATATTAAAATTATTTTTTCAATATACAAATCAATTAAATTCCTTAATCATTTAAAATTTTGTATTAAAAGTGTTTAAACTATTCTATAATAAGTTTCTTAAACTCTTATTTAGTATGGTTTAATGTATCTATATCTTTATAGACTTATCAAATGGCTTTGGTGTCTAACTTGATATCTTTCAATATACAAATTAATTATATTCCTTAATCATTTAAAATTTTATATTAAAATTATTTTTTCAATATACAAATTAATTAAATTCCTTAATATTAAAAGTATTTAAACTATTCTATAGTAAGTTTCATAAACTCCTGTTTAATAGTTTAGTATGGTTTAATATATGTATATATTTATAGACTTTACCGATCAAATAGTTTTGGTGTCTAACTTGACTGTAACTTTAAAAATTATATATATATAAATAATTTGTTTTCATTTTTTAATCTTGTCCAAAATCACTAAAAAAATCATGATGCTATGAAATCACGACCCACAACATCGGAGAATAAACAGGTATTTTGGTATGCACCATTTGTCATTTATCAAAATAATATAGTCGATTCAAAAAATTAAGGATTGGTTGAATCTATGAGCTTATCATAAATAAAACGTTCCAAAGATATTAAAATCCAAAAACCATCAAATTTAGAAACATTACAATCCAAAATAGAAAAACATAAAGATTTGGAAACCCCAACAGCGTTAGGGATGCTTGCAAACCCTCTGAAGTATGGAAACCCTAATATCTTTAGGGATGTTTGTAAACCCTACAAGAAAAACTTCCATGAATAAAGTATACAGAAACAGATGGGATTTTTTTTCTTTATAATATATTTTTCTCCTAGGTTACTGTCTAGTTTTTTTCCCACAAATCAATGGCTTTATTGACAAATTTTCAAAAAAACAATAGCTATATTGAAAAAAGATTAAAGCTATAGGAAAACAAAGTCAGAAAAAGATAAAAACAGCAAAACTCTCTTAAAGAGTCTGGTGAACCACTTTATTATCCTTACACAGCTTTCTTTTTCTTTCAATTTATACCAATCTATCCTGATGGAAAAAAACACAAGTTTCTAAAATCATTCATTTAAAAAAACGTTAATTTGAAAATTAAAAAATATGGGATTTCAATAGGTACCTAAATTTCTAACGAAAAAGAGCCCGCTGCTTTTAAATCTAACTATGAAAATAATTTAAATTTTCGATTTGCAACGTGCCTTTAAAATTTTACAAATTCTTTCACATCTAAATCTGCCTTATGACCCAGAAGGCACACATACATCAATTAAGGAAAAAGCAGAAAGAACTACTAAACATATGAATTTTGCCTATAAATAACCATATACCTACATGGTGGGAGATGAAAATATTGGGAAGAGAAACTCCAACCTGGTAAAAACTCCATTATCAAAATGCTCTCATGTCTGGGCATATGTAAACCATTGTTTTTATGAGTCACCGTAACTATGGAACGCTTTACAGTATTTCCAATATATGAAATATATTTGCAAATATGCGACTAGGCCAATATTTTCTAAGACTTCCACTGCATTGAATATTTGTTTGTAAAGAAGTGCGAACCATGTCCTCACCAAAGACATCAAGACATGAGAGACTTCAGCCCCTTCCATATTGTTAGGAATCTTGGATCAGCTCCATAACACACATATTGATGCAACGAAATCTTGGAGCACCACGTCCAATTCTCCATTTTACCAGGGAGATCTTTCATTCTGCTTAAAAAACTGCTCAACATAAACATAGACTCTTACTAAAATAGAAAAAATCAGAATTTCAAAAGTAAAATGTCCATTTTTTTACCAAGTTCCTATTGGAAATAGTAATTACAAGTCGGTGAGATTTACGTCTCCGCCGATTTGTCTCTCAGACCATCCTTTTGTTTGTATCCGATCTTAATCTTTCTGGAGTCCAGTTAAGTAGGTAAGAGTCACTCGAATTTATGTGTGTCTTAAATGTTAAGTCGGTTAGCTTCTCAGTCACAGTATTTATAAGTCTGAGTCTATAAGAAGTCGATATATACATGCAGAGAATAAGAAGAATAGAGAGAAGTAGCAGCAGCAGCTGAAGGTAGTCAAAGAAGTCTCAGAGCACAAGCTCTGTGTATGTTTTGTAAGCTACAAAAATAGTTAAGAAGTCATTGGAGCCGAAGTTCAACTCTGTATTGTATTTTTCATTAGTGTACAATGCCAAAGTTCTTAATATATATCAATTATTTTGAGTGGTTTCATACTCACGTGTAATTCTGAGTTTATATGTTAAGTATAGCATTATGTTTGTTTCTGCATCTAGAAATCATTCATTAAGTGTTTATCACGGTAAGTCTTGAAAGCTCAGCAACGAAGTTTTGTGGCGCGCAGTATTTGCAACTGTGTTGTGCATAGTTTCCCTACGTGTTGTAGATCCTAGATCTGTTATCAGAGCAGGTTGATCAAGAGAAGTTTGATCAGACCAAGTTCTATCAGAACAAGTTTATCAAGAGCAACCACTCTGTTGAAAGGTGAATTATGGCTTCTACTTCAAATATGCAACCTCTCACTTTTACAGGAAATAATTATTAGTTATGGTCCTTGACCATGAAGGAGTTGTTCTGAGGTCAATATGTATGGGAGATAGTTGAAAATGGCTATGTTGAACCAGCAGATCAGGTAGCGTATAATTTCCTCACACAAGCTAAGAATGATGCTTTGAAAGATCAAAGGAAGAGAGATAGAAAGGTGATGTTTTACATACATCATGCCATGCATGAAATCATACTCCCAAGGGTTGGGTATGGACAAAGTCAAGACTTCAAAACTACAAATTCTTAGAAGATATTTTGAAACTCTGTCATTGAAAGACACAAATTCAATAGATTCATTTTATACCCATGTCATTGGCCTAATAAATCATATTAAGTCTGATGGTGAAACCATAGAAGATAGAAAAGTTGTTGAGAAGGTTCTTAAGAATCTTCCTCCTAAATTTGATACCCTTGTTGTGACTATGGAAGAGAGTAAAGACTTGAGTCAGTTTATCCTAAATGAACTACAAGTTTCCCTCATTAATCATGAACACAGATTGAATAGGTCAAATATGTCATTAGAGAATGCATTCTCCGTGCATTCATCTATAATTCATGGAAGAAGAAGGGGGAGAGATAACTCTAAAGGTAGAGGAATAATTTATGTCAGAGGTGGATGCAATAACAGTCTTGGAAACACTGGTGGAAGAGGTCAAAACCCAAATACCAATTAGCCAAGTAGTCAGAGAACTGAAAAATCAAATATTCAGTGCCATTATTGTAAAAAGTATGGACATTATGCATATGAGTGTAGGAAGAGAGAGTATAATCAGAACAAGCAAGGACAAGATCAGTCAAATAATGCAAATAACCAAACCAATCCTATGTTTATGGAGCACGCTAAAGCAATTCCTATAGTCTCACCATTTGAATGTAATGATTCTCATGAAAGTCCATGTGGCATATGGTATCTAGATTCAGGATGCAGTAATCGCATGACATGGGACAAATAATTTTTTTCTAGTTTGGATAAGTCAGTCCAAACCAAGGTTACACTCGGAATAGATATCCAAGTCATTGTCTTAGGAAAAAGTAGTATAAACATTTTAACTAAAAAAGGAGAACAAAAATTTAAGCCTGATGTATATTATGTTTCTGGTCTAAAGCATAATCTGATGAGTACTAGACAATTGTTATAGAAATGATACAAAATCTATATGGAAGATAATCAATGTGTGATTATGGACATATATCCAAGCAATCAGCTTATTACAAGAATCCATATGATAAGTAATAGAATATTCTCATTGACATTGAAACCATCCAAGAAGAGGAATACAGTGCTACTTGTTGGTAAAACAAAAGATGTGCAGTTAGACACTGCATTTACAACAGAAAGTGCACACAGTTCCAATGAAGAAAATAGTGTGTGCAGTATCAAGAAAGGAGAAGATGGCACAGAGATGCAGGTAGAATTCCAATCTGAAGTACAGGATGATTCCTGGTTATGGAATTTTAGTTTTGGACAGTTGAACTTTGGAGGTATGAAGCTGCTACACACAAAGGATGTGGTAAAAGGTTTGTCATTAATAGAAAAAACAAAAAGAATATGTGAAGGTTGCATATTTGGAAAGAAACACATAGAATTATTTCCAATTGGCAAGTCATACAGAGCAAAATATCCAATGAAAATAGTACATTCAGACATTTGTGGACCAATGTAAACTCCATCTATAGGAGGAAATACATATTTTCTGACATTCATTGATGATTTCTCAAGAAAGACATGGATTTATTTCCTAAATCATAAATATAATGCATTGGGTTGTTTTTAATAGTTCCAATCACTTGTGGAGAAACAAAGTGGTTATTACATCAAGTGTCTAAAAAATGATAGAGGAAGAGAATATATTTCAAGACAATTTCATAACTTTTGTAAATTTCATGGCATCTACAAGCAATTTACCGCGTGATATACACCACAGCAAAATGGTGTCGTAAAAAGAAATAACATGACCATCATGGAAATGACGTGCAGTATGTTGGTAGCTAAACATTTGTCAAATGAATATTGAGTTGAGGTAGTAGAAACTACAGAATACATCATGAACAGATGTCTGACAAAGAGTGTGAAGAACAAAGTTCCTCAAGAAGTCTGAACAGGTACGAAGCAAAATGTGGCGCACTTAAAAGTTTTTGGTTGTTGCATATGTACATGTTCTAGATGAGCTGAGAAAGAAGCTAGATAAAAATGGATAGAAATTCATGTTTGTTGGGTACTCGGAAGATACAAAGTCATACAAGTTGTATGACCATGCCGCAAGAAAAGTTATAATCAATCACGATGTTCATTTTGTGGAGAATGAAGCATGGGATGGAAGTATAGAAAAGACAATCATGATTATTAATGCTATGGATCATGATGATACATAATAAGAGGTGATTCAAACACCATGTACAAGTCAGTGTGAAATTCCTTCTACAACTACGATGCAAATCTCAGCACAAACAACTCCAATAAGATCAGCAGGTGCGTAGTCCACACCATGAATGCAACAAACTCCAGCAAGAAGTTTGAGTAGTTCTACATCTTTGGATCCAACATTAGAAATTATATTACCAAGAAGACAAGAATTTTGCGCAACATCTATAATGAGGACACAAGAAATTCATTTTCATTTTTTTCTCTGTTTTCACAAATAGATGATCCACTAATCTTTGAAGAAGCTTTCAAAGATGATGTATGGGCTCAAGCCATGGATGAAGAGATCATATGCATAGAGAACATTCATACATGGAAGTTGGTAGATGTACCTAAAGACAAGGATGTGATAAGTGTGAAGTGGATTTATAAAACCAAGCAAGATGCAGAAGGAAATGTACAGAAGCACAAGGAAATATTAGTTGCAAGAGGATTTACACAATAACCTGGAATTGATTTCAATGAAACATGTGCCCCTATTGCATGCATGGACACAATCATAACTGTGTTAGCCATTGTTGCGCAAAACAAATGGCCAGTTTATCAAATGGATGCAAAGTCATCATTTTTGAATGGACACTTGGAATAAGAAGTATATGAGGAACAACCACAAGGCTATGAGGTTTGAGAACAAGAAGACAAAGTGTACATATTGAATAAATCATTGTATGGGTTAAAGAAAACTCCTAAAGATTGGTACAGTCGCATAAATTCCTATCTTACACATAATGAATTTCAGAGAAGTAAATGTGAGCCAACATTGTACATCAAAGCAAATCAACAAGGTAACATGTTAATTGTTTTCTTATATGTGGATGATTTGATTTTTACAGGTGATTTTGGCATAGAAGAATTTAAATCAGTCATAAAGGATGAGTTTGAAATGATTAATTTAGGGCTTATGAGATATTTTTTTAGTATTGAAGTTCATCAGTCTAAAGCTAGTATATTTATCTCACAATCTAAGTATGCACATGAAATTTTGAATAGATTCAATATGATAAATTCAAAAGCATCCCCAACACCTGTCATAACAGGATTAAATTTAAGCAAGGGAGATGAAGGGTCCAAGATGGATCCCACACTATTTAAAAGACTGGTAGGCAGTCTTATGTATCTAACAACAACAAGACCTAATATTATGTATGGAGTGAGACTAATTTCAAGATTCATGGAAAATCCAAACGAATCACATTGAAAGGATGGAAAGAGAATCCTGAGATATGTGAATGGAACAAAATATTTTGGAATTTTGTATTGTACTTCAGAATATTTCAAACTCATTGGATACACTGATAATGATTTTACAGGAAACATAGATGACAAAAAAAGTACCTATGGGTACACATTTCATTTTGGAACAGGTATGATATCATGGGAATCAAGGAAGCAACCCATAGTGACTCTTTCTTTAACAGAAGCAGAGTACATTGCAGCTACAAGCGCATCTTGTCAAGCAGTTTGAATGAGAATAATGTTAAAGTATTTGTTGTAGGAACAATAGGAACCAACAATAGTATTTTGTGACAACAATTCAGCCATCATGTTATCAAAGAATCATGTGTTTCACAAGAAAACCAAGCACATTGATACAAGGTATCATTTCATCAGAGAATTGGTGAATAACAAAGAGATTTGTCTAGAATTTTGCAGGTCAAAAGAACAATTTGTGGATACTTTTACAAAGGCTTTAGCAAGAGATGCTTGTCATCATTTGCACAGTAGTCTGGGAGTTTGCACAGTGACAAATGAGTGATAGTATATGAAAGATTCAATTTTTGATGTAAATTTTTGTAAATCCCACCTACTTATAATTAAGGGGGAGTGTTGGAAATAGTAATTACAAGCCAGTGAGATTTACGTCTCCATCGATTTGTCAGTCTATTTGTTTGTTTGTCTGTCATCAAATGCCAAGTTATACATTTATGCAAGCTTAGTATTTGTCAATGGTCAAGCAGGGGAGTTATTAAATGGAGTCGATCTTAATCTTTCTCGAGTCCAGTTAAGTAGGTAAGAGTCAGTCGAATTTATGTGTGTCTTAAATGTTAAGTCGGTTAGCTTCTAAAAGAAGTCTCAGTCATAGTCTTTATAAGAATGAGTCTATAAGAAGTCGATATATACATGCAAAGAAGTAGAAGAACAGAGAAGAGCAACAGCAACAACTGAAGGTAGACGAAGAAGTCTGAGAGCACAAGCTTTGTGTATATTTTGTAAGTTGCAGAAATAGTTAAGAAGTCATTAGATTCGAAGCTCAACTCTATATTGTATCTTGTATTAGAATGCAACGCCAAATTCCTTAATATATATCAAGTATTTTGAGTGTTTTCATAGTCACGTGTATTTCTGAGTTTACATGCTAAGAATAGAAATGTGTTTGTTTCTGCATCTAGAAATCATTATTTATGTGTTTATCACAGCGTGCAGTAAATCGTCCAGTTTGTGCACTGCGTAGTAAGTCCTGAAATCTCAGCAACAAAGTATTGTGGCACACATTATTTGCAACTGTGTTGCACACAGTTTCCCTGCATGTTGTAGATTCTAGAGTTTCGAGCAACTCTATATCCGTGATGAGTGATCGAGTATAAACTCCCTGTCCATGAAGAATGAAAAAAAAATCCATATTCTCGTCTATCTCTTCTCTCATCTTACAAGTTATGATCCCACGGTCTTATCTTTCCATCATCATTTTGTTCTCAGACACAAAAGGTATGTTGGAATTTATGTGATCCTATGTAGCCAATAAACTTTGATTCATTCACAAGATCTAAAAATCATGCAAACACATGAGAATATAAAATTAACTCTCTTTATTCCTTTTGCATCCTAACTATTACAATGAAACTTCAACCTCTTATAATTACTATTTGAGATTTTAGAAAACCCTTAATTTTAGAAAAACAATTAATTTTAGAAAATTATGGCATGAATATAAAAGTGACCACTAACTAAAATCTAACAACAACCACACTATTTAACTCATTTTCTATTTGTCAACATGACAATGAACTCTTCTAGACCCAACTCCCTGTAAAATTTCAGTCCAAAAGAATAATCGAGTCAAAAGATGAAACAACCGACTTTAACATCAGTTAAAGCATTTAAAATATCTCAAATTTCAATATTAGTTTATACAGATATCTACTCCATGGGCTCCGATTGCAATCTCAGTTGGAAACGTTCACTTCAATCTCCTCAAAATGGTTGCTTGTAACAGTAACGTGCAACTGCAGCCCTTGGACCATGAATTTCATGCCATAGCCACCTATTGCAAAGCATGGCTTCCTCATAACCATCACCTTAAAGCATTTAAAATATCTCAAATTTGAATATTAGTTTATACAGATATCTACTCCATG
>JZKD02S1322474.1:0-11804 GCA_000966675.3 Picea glauca | reverse complement strand
CTAGAGTCAAGAGTTTATTTGGATGTGGTAGGTTTGATGTATGTCCTAGGAATGAAGGTAAATTTGCTCTCAATATTAGCCTTGGAGGACATGGGGTATGCAGTTACGCTCAAGGATGGATAGGTACTCATAGGTTTAGAGGGATCAGATACCCTGGATGTAGTAGTGAGGCTTGGCATCAAGCAGGGTATGATATACATCGTGTTGAGACAACCTGTAGTGGGGTCTAAGGGGATCTTGGATCGTAGACCATATCATAGTGAAACAAAGGTAGAAGGAGGGTATTCTTGTTCAGAGGGAGAAACTATAGCAACAACATATTTGATGGGGTCAGAGATTGATCTAGGAGGAGGTTATTGAGAAGAATATTCCTTGTTAAGAGGGAGTGTTAGTTTTTGGGGTAGCTCAGACATGTACTTCCACATTGGCAGTGCCTAGCATGTGGAGGTGTCCAAGCGACACTCTCTAGAGTGGATTTTATTTAATGACTTAAAGTGACTTTTTAAAGTTGAGTGACTTAAGTGATTTAAGTCATCTCAATAATAGATTAAGTCACAATAGTTGATCTCATAGGGGAAAGATCTAATATTGATCATTGGACATCTAGGGTTAGGATTTTAGTCATTAAAGTAATTATAAAAGAAAATATAAGGAGAGTGATAGGCACACAATGAGTGCATAGGATCAAGAGGGATTATTTCTCATGTACTTATGTATGAGTGGGAAGGGCTGAGGAAAGGGTGCATGGGCTAGGCTATCAACTGCAACATTGTAATCCTCTGATGGACCATTATCTCATGATGGAAGCCCATGACTTATCTAATAAAATCAAACTCAAAACTGGTTTTCCCGCAAGGGTTTTTCGAAGGGTGTTTACTTGAATCTCGTCTACAAATGTGTTTGGTTTTTGTTTTATGCTTTAGCTTATATATTTTTTTGAAAACCTAATTTTGTTAATAATTAATAAATCAAGTTTATTTAGATTGTTAGTCGTGTGTTGGGTTTAACAGGAAATTCAACATTTTCCCCTTCTTTTAGCTTCACTTAGGTCAAGGATCAAAGTCCAGGGTTAAAACCCTAAAGTGCAAGCACTTTTGGGCCCTAGGATTTCAACCTTAAAAAAGACGTTTCTCAAACTTGGCATATAAAAACTTTATGTAGGAGAGAAGCAATTCTGTCTCCTTCCCAAGGTTTGAATGAGACAAAGAAACTTACAACAAGATAGCAATTAACACCTTTAACATTAGGAATAAAAAATAAATTACAATTTACTGCTTACTCCTTCCAAGTGGCTAAACCATTCAAACCCTAGTTGTAGAAAATATTCATCCATAAGAGAAAACCATCCACAAAAATCCTTCTCCAAAAATGGTGCATAAGTCCCAAGAGCTAGAAAATTTCAAACCTATTGAGGGGAAAATACCTCAAGTTGTGAGGATAGAAATGAGTGAAGTGCCTTTATATTTACAGGGGAAAGGCTCAACTTCCTCTTACATTAAAATAATATTTTCTAAGCTAAAATCCCCTAATTTAGCCTATGGAGGGGTAAAAGGCCCTCTTCAATGATTAAAATATTATAAAAAATACAAAATTTGGGCTTTTCATGCCACATGTACAATAGTCAAGGGAAAAATTCCCTCAAAAGTGGCCAAATATTCCAAAAAATAAGGAAGTGGGGGTTGATGGTGCAACATCCAACCTCCAAAGGTCCTTCAACTATTGCTTTCTCCAAAACTCATGTATTTGATGACCCCTCCAAGAGTCAACTTTTTTCACAAGGGTATACATCCAACTTCCAAGTGTCTTAAAAGGTGGGCATATGGGCTTCCAACATGGGTCATACCTTCTAATTTCAAATACAAATGAGGTCGGCCCAATCAAGAACTTATATTACAAGTCAACCCGACATCTTTTTACCAAATTCACTTGAAGGTTGCCCCTAATTTGTTTTATTCTAGCATCATACATATATAATGTTGACCTCATTCATTAACTTCTTATCATTTAGGGTGATGACAAGACCCATGTCTCCCTATGGTTGGCATCCACATATTGTTCCATAAAACTGTGGATTTTCTCTTCCCTGATGCAATTCGGTCTATTGTAATTGATAGTCTTAGAAGAACTGGATCATCATTAGATTATTGGAGATATTGCAATTTTTGTTGTCCCTCATTTTTATGGTTTTATGACATGATTTCTAGATGCCATATGTCTACCAAGATAAAATCCTCCATACAATAGCAATATGCGACCCTATCCTATAGCTATTTATCCACATGGAGGTGTTACATGCTAATTTTTTACCCTTACAAAATTTTGTTATAATTGCAACACTTTCCTCCTCTCTTTCACACATAGAGGGAAAAATAAAATTGTTGGTATGAATATTTCCTTCCACCTAGTTATCCCCCCTTTGGCATTTGCAAAAATATGACATTCTGAGTGATGGTAGGAAGGTCACTACATATCACATGAGGTTTCTAACTTTGTCTCTTCTTCAACAACCACAAAAGGTCATTTGATTTTCTCCAATGTCAAACGATGATTGACCCCTTTGTCACAAATCCCTTTAAGGTTAAGTGGTATCATAGATGTTAACAACCCATTATGTTTTATCCACCATGTTTTCTTGTTTTTGTAGGTAACCATAAGTCAGGGTTGGTATTTCTTATCAGGTTTAGCATATCAACCTCCCCTAAGATGCTAAATTTCCTTCCATAAAAAGAAATCAAAGAAAATATAGTAGTGATAAGATCAAGACTGAAGCTGCCATGTACCAGTAATCCAAAGATAACTCCTCTTTAAACTGATCCAATTCCCAACTTGCTTTCAAAAATATGTCATCCTATGTAACATGTTTGATGACATGCAATTGTTTTCCAAAGCATACAAGAATCATATTTTTTTATTACAGGAGACAAAGAAACTTTTGTACGTTAAAATATTTGGGTGCCAAACGATATGGTGGGTAACAGATTGTAGTGAAGTGAGCCAATAATATATTTTTTATACTTCATACTGGAAGCAAGAGATATCAATCTATTGTACATCAATTAGTGCTAGAGCTTCAACATGGTGGGGCATTGGAGATACTATTGATCCTAATAAAGGGAGTCAGGACCAACTAGTACAAGAAGGTTGGGCATTGGAGATACTTTTGATGCTGACTATGTCAAAATATGTTTGGAATGATGTCTACAGTTCTTGTTTCTCTTATTGTGGTTATACACAACTACCACCTTTTCACCTTTTCACGTTCTTAAAAATGAGTGGTAGGTTTTTTGGGATTGGCTTGGCATTTGAAGTGGTTATATCTTTAAATACTTTGCATGATATCTTGGGGATGATGAGGCAGACATGGCTCTTTTAGTAAACACATTTGTAATTTGAGAATAACTTTGTCTTGACATTTTAACAATCAACTGGAGCATTTTAGGTGGCATTACGACTTGCAAGTGCCACGCCTCCTGTATATGTTCTAGGTCGAGGTATTGGTTGGAAGGTGAGCTGACTAGGATTGACTGTTATAAATCAAATTTTGTTTTATTTGAATTGACATAATTCATGTACATGCTTTTATTTAGAAAACTTGATGGGACATACTAATAAACAAACTTTTTGGGACAAGAATTGGCTCAACTGTTTCGGTGTGAGAATGATCTACTCATTGAAGGCATCATGAAAATATTACCATTAAGAGTACTTGATGGCACTCATTTTTCCTTGCAAGATATACATTTACTTGATTTGAGATAAATGAATTTACTTGTTTGACAAAAATATTTATAATCTCGTTCACAGTCCTTCATATTAATGTACTTTTGTATTTATTGGCATTTAGGGAAATTGGGATCTCTTTTTGTATCAATACCATTTCCAATATTTGTTACATCATACTGTGTGTGTGTTTTTCATTGGTTGGTAAGTGGTTTCAATCAATATGAATAAAATAAAATATATTTGGAAGTTTAGGTTTGTGGGTTTTTTAGTGTTTCTGTTTGATGCTATTTTTTCCAGTTGTTGTCAGTGTTTCCATTGTTCATTCACATACATGAACTCAATGAAAAAATTGTTCATATTGGGAGTTTCCTTATTTATAGGCATGTCTATTCCATAACAATTAAATGAGTTTTATGCTACTTCTAAAGTGGGCCATGTCCATACAAATGTAGGATGTGTAAGTTCAAAAAGAATGATGAAGAATGCATTGTTTTGATTCTCAACGTAGGATCTAATAACTTGATATGAGGTCTTGTGCCTAATTTAATTTTTCATCTTTTGGATGCAGTTTAATTACTTCCAAAACACCATATTCTCCTCACCACTAGCAGTTTCACTAATTATTGCAGTATTTCTAGACAACACTCTAGAAGTTGAACAAGCCAATATGGATAGAGGGATGTTGTGGTGGGTAAAATTCAGAACATTTAGAGGGGATAGTCAGAATGAGTAGTTTTCCCATTCAATGTCAGTAAATTTCCCCACCTAATATGCATGGTGTGATTCATATATTGTTACGCTTCCTATTGGATCAACTAGTACATGAAGGTTCAATAGTGGAGATACTGTTGATCCTAGTGAAGTGAGCCACTATTATGATGTTTATACTTCGTATAGGAAGCAAAGGATATTAGTTTCTATACATTAATGAGTGTCAGAGCTTCAACATGGTTGGGAATTGGAGCTTTTGTTGATCCTAATAAAGTGATCAAGGATCAACTAGTATAGGAAGGTTGGGCATTGGAGTTATTGTTGATCCTAGTGAAATGAGATAGTATTATGATGTTTATACTTCATACATGAAGCAAGAGAGATCAAGATATTGTACATCAATTAGTGCTAGAGCTTCATCAAGGTTGGGCATTGGAGCTATTGTTGATCCTAATAAATTGAGTCATGATCAACTAGTACGGGAAGGTTGGGAATCAAAGATACTTTTGATGTCGACCATGCCACCATACGTTTGGAATGATGTGTATAGTTCTTGTTTCTCTTATTGAGGTTATACACAACTACCACAATTTCACCTTTTATCGTGCTTAAAAATGAGTGGTAATTATTTAGGGATTGGCTTGGCATTTGAAGTGCTTAGATCTTTAAATACTCTGCATGATGTCTTGGGGATGATGACACAGAAATGTCTCTTTAAAAAAACACAGTTGTAATTTGACAATAACTTTCTCCCGAAATTTTAACAATCAACCAGATCATGTAAGGTGGCATTATGACTTGCAAGTGCCATGCCTCTTGCATATGTTCTAAGTCGGGGTATTGGTTGGAAGGTGAGCTGACTGGGACTGAATGTTTTAAATCAAATTTTGTTTTATTTCAATTGACATAATTTAGGTACATGATTTTATCTGTATAACTGGATGGGACATACTACTAAATGGCCTTTTTGGGACAAGAATTGGCTCCATTGTTTCGGTGTGAGTATGCTATGCTCATTGAAGTCATCATGAAAATATTACCATTAAGAATATTGGATGAGACTCCTTTTTCCTTGCAAGATATGTATTTACTTGATTTGAGACAAATGTATTTACTTGTTTGGGAGAAATGTTTATAATCTCATTGACAGTCCCTCATATTGATATACTTTCATATTTACTGACATTTAGGCAAATTGAGATCTCTTTTTGCATCAATACCGTTTCCAATATTTGTTGCATCGTATTGTGTGGTTTTTGTGTTGACTGGTAAGTGGTTTCAATCAATCTAAATAAAATAAAATATATTTGGAAGTTTAGGTTTGTGGGTTTTTTAGTGTTCCTATTTGATGCTATTTTTTCTAGTTGTTGTTGGTGTTTTCATCCTTCACTCACTAACATAAATTCAATGCAAAACCTATTCATCTTGGGAATTTCATAATTTTTGGGCTTGTCTATTCCATAATAGTTTAATGAGTTTTATGCTACTTCTAAAGGGGGTCATGTCCATACAAATGCGAGATGGGTAAGATAAAAAAGAACGTTGAAGCATGCATTGTTTTGATTTTCAAGGTAGGATCTAATAACTTGATATGAGGTCTTGTGCCTACTTTAATTTGTCATATTTTTGTTGCAATTTAATGACTTCCAAAACACCATATTCTCCCCACCACTAACATTTGCACTAATTATTGCAGTGTTTCTAGATAACACTCTAGAATTTGAACAAGACAAGTGGGATAGAGGGATGTTGTGGTGGGTAAAATTTAGAACATTCATAGGGGACAATCAAAATAAAGAGTTTTACCATTCAATCTCAGTAAATCTCCCCACCTAATATGAGTGTTGTGATTCATATATTGTTACACTTCCTGATGGATCAACTAGTACAAAAAGGTTGGGTAGTGTTGAGGGGCCCGAGATCCATTTAACTCAATAGTAGGAACCAAACCCGACTTAAAGTCCCAATTAGACTCTGCAACATTTGATGGGTGGAATGGTTCTCCAGATCTTTCAATCTAGCCAATTTATTGATAGGCTTTACTTATTGATTGACATGATATCTTTATGTGAAAGTTTCTCCTTCAGATTAAACGTTCTCTTTTGTATTTTATTTTATTAGATGAGTCTAATAAAGTAAGGTGTGATGGTATAAACCAACTGATAGAAGGGATTTTTAACTACTGACGAAGGTTGAGCCTAGGATAACCCTTGTGCTCTAGCATGCAGACACCACTATTCACACCTATTACAAGTATAGTAATAATACATTAACTTGCTGTTATTTCAATAGTGAGTGAGATACAATTATTGAAATAAAATATGCATGCAATAAGATGAGTGCAAGGACAATAGTTTCCTTAGCTCCACCATCAATCACACATTAACACAATGATTTGATTTTCATCATTAAGAACAGAAGAATTGTTAAAATATTGAAAAATATAGCTTATCAATAGACTCATAAACTCTTACTTGTTACAACATCAACTATTGATATAAAAGTTGGAAGTAGTTCCTCCTCAATCCAATCACATAACGCCTTTGATGAAAAAAACAAATTTTTGTCTCTAGTTCTAAAAAGAACTTCTTAATTAATTTTGCTCAGAAAAAATACTTTACAATTCCCAAAAAGAGGGTCTTTTCCCCAAAACCATTGACCTCTTCTAAAAGGTCAATTCCCTTATTTATAAAGAATCACTAACTAAAAATAGCTGCTACAAGTTTGTGTTAAGTAAAACAAAATATTGCCACATGGCGCTTGATCTCTTTGTTCTCTAGAAATCATCTCATGGTTCTACTAGAGTGGATGACTATTCTTGTATTTTGACCACTTGACGAAGATATCCTCACATGTGTTAGAATAAAAGAATCTGTGCTGGTCCATCAACATTGAAAGGGTTTACTTCACTCCTATTGCTCGTTCTCTATATTTGATGACTTTGGCACTTAAACGCTGTATAACTGCATGAGCCTTGATCAGATGTTCCATAAAATTTTGTATTTGACCCGGTGTCATGCTTGCCACCCGTGTGATCTCCACTTCCCACATTCGGTCCTGTTCTACATGTCGTTTGATTATGTCATGCAAGTCAACAAAGTCTCTGGGTGAGCAGAAATCTGGGTGGCTAATGTATTTCATTTCTCGATTGATCTTTTCGCATTTTATTTCACACTCAGCCCACCTCTTCTGTATCTCTCGCTGAGGTTCCTGGGCCATACTTACCTAGTATTCAGATGCCTTCCTGATCCGGGAGATGCTACTATCCATCAACACTTGAATGCCATGATTCTTTGTGTCTTGACCCTTCTGCACTCCGTTGATGTAATCGATTCATTCTACAACTTGGTATGCCTTTTCATACCATCTCTCCACATCCTTATAGGTTTCCAGTTCCATAAGGGTATATTCTTGCTAATCGACTACACCTGCAATGAAGAGATGTCTTTCGCTCGTGAACTTTGCATATGCATATTGGAATTCACTCTTTAGAAAAATTGTTGCCTCTATTGAGTCTTGGTAATATTCATCAAATGACGCAGATATAGCTCCTTCTTTGCGACAACCAATTATTTTTCATCTCGCTTTTCTCAATACACCGTAGCATCAATAATAGCCATCCCTGTGCCGATTAGCTCAGATGTCTTCACGTTTTCTATGCTGAGCATCTTCTCTTCCGTGGTGATAAGAATAGAGCTATCCAACATGAGAATTATTTTCTTGGTGTTCCTCCTCATGATGGATTTCCTCTTAAGCAATCGCCTGTATATCGACAACCTCATCAACAGGGTCATGGATTTGTTGGTCTCCCTAGGTCAGAGTGTTTCCCAAGCTTCCTGCCGTATTTATTTTCTCTAGGACCGACTCTTGTACTTCTTTGACAGGGGAAACTTCCATATGTTCCAATGGGTCGACCTCCATCTTGTGTTCATCGGCTAGTGAGGTATCGACCAAAATTGAAGAGACAATGACAGTCTCAATACTCAGTGATCGACTGTTGAGGTTTCGATCTCTAGCTGTTGAAATTTCTCTTTTTGTGCACCTGAACCTAGATCATCAATGGAGCTATCTTTCAGGGTCCCCAAAGGTCTAGAAGTTCAGTGTCTAAGGTACTCTCGACCTCATGGCCGCTTTGCAGATGGTTTTGAATCGATGCATTGGGGTTTGGAGCAGATGCTTCCCCTGGTTCTTTCTCCTCTATAATTAGCATCAGAGTTATAATCGATACCTCTAAAATCTCTTCATCATCATAGATAGTAATTAGATAAAAAAGGGTATTAGGCACACCCGTTTCAACTAATATTATTGGAATCTCATGCTAGGTTGGAATGGTCATCGACGATCTAGCCTGTGGTGATGGAATTCTGGGATTTTCCAGATCGACGGTTTCCTCCAGTGGGGTTGACTCTGAGCCATTTAGCTCCTCTATGAAGTTGCTTGGGTCGGCTGGGGTGATCCTCATAGTTTCTAATAGTTTCTAATAGTTTATAATGTTCTATTAATCTATGCACCTATTGTTGGTAATTCCTCAAGTGGGGTGAATTGCAATGGATAGTATTCTTCACTTGCCTAATGATAATTTTATAGTCCCCATAAAATTTCAGTTCTTTAATGTTTAAGTTTCTGGTTTTCTTTAGTCCCTGAACTAGAGCTTCATACTTAGTAGTGTTAATGGTACATTCAAATTCTAGTCTGCAGGATAGGAAATTTTTCTTCCCCTTTGGGCCAATGAGAAGACATCCTACTCCCAACCCTTCTTGCAATTCAGAAACATAAAATTACAATGTGCAAACTTGTGAGCGAAATTTAGCAACTTCTTTAGGCCTAGTTATTTTCTCATCTCCATATACCTTGTCTGCTGTTTCCAACATAGGTTCTTAACAAAAGATGCTTTCTTCTTCTGCTGCTAGTAGATTCACTTGAAAAGTCATTTTAGAGTTTTGAGTGAGAGGTACATTACATGAGAGAGGAGTGAAATTTATGAAATTAGAATCGCAGGAGTAGTTTCCTAGAATGGGGAAATCTGTCGATGAGGGTTCGTTGAAGGCTTCTAAATCAGTGACAATATGTTTGAAATATCTTTCCCTATCAATCCTAATCATGTTTGTATGCCCCTTTAGTGACAACCATAGTTGATCCCAGTCCGTGCTAAAGTATCCATTCAATTTCTCGGACCAATCTCGACTAAGTAGCAGTCCATAAGCTTCTGGGATATCTACTACAATTATGTCAATTACTTAATTTTTTTTTGGGTGTGTATCCATTCTGATCATGACATCTTTAAGTTCCCCAATAACTTTTTCCTGTGTTCTGTCTAGTTGTATAACATGTTTATCACTTTTGAGAGGGATTACATTCAATTTTTTTGCAGATGGACAATGGAATAACATTGGAGGATGCCCCTGAATCGACTAAGCAATTATGCAGGTTTTTGTTGAAGACTTCAAACATTAAAAGGAAAGGTGGGACAAAAGTCCTTCCCGTCTTGTCTAAAGAGCAAGCATTTACATTTGGTTTTTTCTTTAAGTCTATGGGAGGTGGGATTTCACCTAAATTAGTGCTTGTTATAGGGGCTTCTATTGACTTTAAGGATTGTAACATAAAATCCTTTTGCTGGGGAATTCTGCACATATCCATGACTGATACATTAGCCTTCAACTTCTTTAAGTATTCTATTATGTTGTATTCCATATTGGGTGACTCCCATGTGTGTATGTTTATAGGATTTCTTTGGGAGACAAAAGGTGCTTTCATGTGATCCACTATTTGTTTCCCTCTCAAGGATTGGGCAGTGATCAGATCATTTGAAACTGATTGACCCTTACTTCACATTTGCACTGCCAAAAACTTAGTGGGTGGTTCCTAGCCTTAAAATACATCATCGAGAGGCATCGATAAGTCAGGATCCCACAACAACATGGTTGTTTCTTCCGACGTCTCAAATTCCTACTGATCGATGATGTTGACCACTGATCTGCTTGATTGTTCGGTAAGAGAAACTTCGTCTAGGAACCTTTTGGCCATTAAATTCATAGCGTGTACCCATTGGGGTCAATCCGTTTCAAAATGTTTCTCTTGATGGTATGTACAAAAAGAGTCGGATGCTACATTACCCAGGTTGATATTTAAGTTGGATGGGGGAGGTTCAATTGCTTTGAAAGGTGGGTTTCTTTTAAAAAAGGGTTTATAGGGCCTTTGACCTTGGTTTCCTTCCCCAACACTTCTTTTTGTGTCTACGATTTCATTCAAAAGCTTCTTTATCATCCATTGTAGGTATTCTTTGTCATCACCTCCCTTTTTGGGACTTTGTTCTATTTGTTTTCCTAGGGGTCTAGTCAACAAAAGTCCTCTCCTAGGTGGAGGTGGAACTTCCTTCTTAACTAGTGAGACCTGACCCTTTTTGCATCCCTTCATTTGGAATTCAATCATTTTGGATTCCTCAAAATTTAAAGCTAAGGTATGTTTGGTAGCCCTTTTCACAAACATGGAAATGGAAGCAGGGAGAACATGAGCATATACCTCAATTTGCAACTCTTGAGTAGGTTTGTCTTCAAGTTGAAATCTGTTCAGGATAGTGTAAACCATTGATTGAAGTCTTTAACCTTCTCTTTTGAACTCATGGTGGTGGTGAACAGTTCAACCATTAAATCTCATGTGGTGGTTTCTTCTACAAATTTGTCTAAGAAATCCTTTTGAAACTTCGTCCAACTAGTTATGGATCCCAAAGGCAAGTTAAAATACCAAGTCGAGGCTGAATTATCAAAGCTATAGGGAAAAATCATTCACACTATGTCCTCATGTTGTACGTTCATTGATCTTATAGCTAGTATGAACTTTTGAATATGACCTTCAGGTAATCCAAAGGTTTCAGGGTTGAATTCTGGAAGTAATTTTTTTGGATGTCAAGGGAGGTTATGTACCCATCCCGAGATTGCCAGAGAAACTTTGGCCAACAAGGGTTGATTATTTTGAGGTGGATTGCTCCTTTCTTCATTATTATCATTATTATCCTCCATGTCGTTCGATTCTAAATCTGAGCAATCTGAGTTAAACCCTTCCTCGTCAGATTCGAAATCGTCAGGCTTAGAGTATCTACCAACAAGTGTTTTGGGGATCATATTAAGGGGATGTTCTATCTCAGTGAGGGAAAAATCTATCAGGTCATCTATTGTGTGAATAAAAACCTGATCAGGGGTGTCAAAAACTGGTTTGCTTACTTGTTTTTTACAAGGAAGTAACATAGCTAAGGGTAATGATCCAATTTGCCGAGCGTAAGCTCTTGTGATTCTTCTGAACTAGTTCAACTCTTCGAGGGGAAGAGCGTAAGGTATTTCAGGGAATAGGTGTTCTACTTCCTCATGCCGGGGTGA
>JZKD02S1322463.1:0-11804 GCA_000966675.3 Picea glauca | reverse complement strand
TCATTAAATCAAAAAGAGGTACTCATCTATCTGGATGGGGGAAAAAATTGAAAGGAGCAAGCCAAGCAGTCTCTTGAGAACATCATCCAGCACTTCTTAGAGTTTCCCTTGAACATGGCACTTTGTCATTTGCACATATCATAATCCGCTGAACCTCTGCACTGAGCCAATCCTTTCAGTTCCTTTCGCTCCTTTGGGTCACCTGACACAAGTCACAATACCCACTGTATAATTTTGGTCCATGTCACGTTTTGTTGTTGTGCCTCAGTGTTCAAGGGAAGTATCCATCTCAGGAGTCAGCCATCCCAAATATCTTTCCTCAAAACCTGTGTCAGTCCATGTCTGTTTGATCTGCCAATTACATCTCCATGTTTGTTTCGTGTCGTTGATGGGGGATACATCAAGGCCCTCCCTCGACGAGTCTATTCCTATCGACTTCAACACATTATCCAAGAATCAGACTTAGAAACTAGTTAGTACTTTGGGACCTGCATGCCTCAATGGTAGGCCTCCTCACATTTGACAGTGGGTTTACATCATTGACCCATGATCGAATGATTCCACGGATGTTCGACTTCAGCTCATTTATTCACATTTGTTGGAATGTACTAGGGTACCTTGAGAATCATAGACATTAATGGCGATCTCCCTCGCACTTGTTAACGATTCACACCATTGACCGGTAATCAAGTGGTTTCTTCCATGTTCGACGTCAAGACATCTATTCGCATGGTCGGATTCGTACCATATTGGGATTGGTAAGAAGACCCTGGGTTGAGCGATCACGTTGATATGTGCTTTGCCCGGGCTGCGAAGGAATTTCTATTGGACAAAAAACACATACACTGTAACATAGATCCACTTTGTATTGGTCGTGGCTATGTCTTGTCATCTTGTGGATCCACTGTGTATTCTTCGTGGCTATGATCAGTCCAAGTCATGAGAGTATAGATCCACATTGTATCTTCGGTGGCTATACCTTTTTTATCAATACAATTATGGATCCACAGTGTATTTTATGGCGGNCTTGATTTGAAGAAGAAGAACTGGTTTACTGAAGTCAAATAACTCTTGACACCTGAAGAGAGCTCTGAAACAAAGGTTTTGAGGGGGAGCGCTCCCCTATATCAGCCCTAGGAGCGTTGGCACTCCCCTACAAGGCTTCAGGGAGAGTTATAATGCTCCCCTTCCCCCTCTGAAGGAGTGCTACTCATATTGAGAGCGTTGGCATTCCACTAAAGCTTACCAGGGAGCGCTACAGTGCTCTTATGCCCCATCTAAGGGAGCGCTGCCTAATCTGAGGCAGTAGTTGGCCCGTTGAGGAGAATAAGGAGAGGATATTTCGATATTAGGAAGCAGTTGTATTCGAATTCTTGGTTTCATCAAGAAATCCCTGATCTGAGGAGGAAGTTCCCAACTTGTTCTAAAGATAACTCAAGAGGTTAAGCTCCTCTTAACCTATATAAGCAGGCTCTATGATGGTGGAAAAGGGGAAGAACTGCTAGTATGAAACTTATGATCTTGGAAAAAACACACAGTCAGCCAAAGGAGAGTGATCAGTGAAGCTGTTGTTGTCCAGGTTGTGGATCTTTCAGGCAAGGGTTAGATGAAGAGGACTTGACGAAGCTGTCGCATTTTCATCTACAATTGTAAGTATTGTTGTCATTATTCTCATCAATATGACACGCTTGGCCTCTTTATTTCTAGTTTGTGTATAATGTCACATGAACTTATCATTAATTGATAGATCTGTTTTCAAGCTAATATCAATAGAGTAGGAAGTGGTCGTATCTTGTTTTGTCCACCGGATCCAGCGAGAAGCAAAGGATCGAAACGCAACTAGGAGCGTGCAGGGACAAACGTCGATAAAGAGGTACTTTTGTTATCCTTCCTTCCCATGTGTTAGCTTAGATAGATTAGAAAAGAAGTTAGTGTCCACTTTAAGCATTTTCTGTCTAGAGTTAGGTTCAAGCTCTTAGAGGCGATCTACTTGTCCGCAAGGAGATTTTCCTACAACAACCACATTAAAAAATTAAGTTTACCAATGAAGGACTGAATAGACTTTTTGTTTCTCAGAATGTCTATTTGTTGGATAGCCTTTACTCTTTTAGAATCTATTTTAATACCTTTAGGTGAAACAATGTGTCCTAAAATCTTTCCTTCCTCCATGGAAAAATGTGATTTTTGGGGATTAAGTGATATACCGTACCTCCTGCACTTCTCAAAGGTCTGCTTCAAGTGTTGTAAATGTTCTTCATCGGATGCTGAAAATATAGTGATGTCATCAAGGTAAATAAGCACAAACCTGTCTTTCTCCCCAATGAAAGCGATGTCCATAGCCCTTTGGAATGTGGCTCCCGAGTTCATCAATCTGAAAGGCATCTTTTCATACATAAAAGTGCCCCAAGGAGTGGTAAAAGTTGTTTTATGTTTGTCCTCTTCCATTACTGATATTTGATTGTACCCTGAGTATCCATCAAGCATAGAGATCCTCTTTGAGCCGACAAATCTTTGTAAGATATAATCCATTTTTGGTAATGGATAATTGTCTTTCAAAGAGCGCATGTTTAGATTCATGAAGTCCACACAGACCCTTATCTCTATGTTCTTCTTCTTGACAGGTACAAGGTTGGCTACCCATTCTGAGTATCTCAATGGCACTATGATTTTTGCTTCCAGCAACCTTTTCAGCTCCTTTTCTATTATAGGTAACAGTAAAGGATTAAATTGCCTAAATGTTTTCTTAACGAGTTTTGATCCAGGTTTCAGAGGAATTTTGTGCTGAATAATCTCTGTATCAAACACTTTCATATCTTCATAAGACCAGGCAAATATATCTGAATATTGTTTCATCAATTCAACATATGCTTCTTTCTGTTTTTGTGACAGTTTTCTAGATATTTTGACCAACCTGAGGTTTTCATCCAGACTAATATCACAGTCCACTACATTTGTTTCTTCTGATTGGATAACAGCCTTCCTGGAAACATCATTGTGATCGAAAAGCCTCTCTAGTGGAACCAAACCTTTGGGCATGTGGTTTGTCTTCAGTTCAATGATTTGGTGGCCAGCAATAGTATCTTGAAGGACTTTCGCAGCATGTATTTCTGCTTCACCATTTTCACCATCTTGATCTATTGAAATGTTAGAAAACTATTCAATAGTTTTCAAAAATCATTGAATTTCCTCATCATCTTTAAAAACCTACCAATGTTTTATATTATCCGGTATTGAGGGTCTGTGTCTGACTTCAACTTCGAACTTCAGATTATGAAACCTCAAAGTTTTAAAGTTGCTAGTTGTAAGTGCCAAAGAGTCAGCCTGTCGATTTAAATTTATGTGCACAAAAGTAATATTGAATGCCAAAAAGAAATTATCCACATAATCCCACACCTCATTTCTATATTGTTTTAACCTTTGCTGTTTGGTTTGATATATATTCTTGATCTGGTGAATAATAAGTTTTGAGTCTCCAAAAACAAACAGCTTATCTATACCCATATCTCTAGCAGCTTTCAAACCTAATAGCAAGGCTTCATAGTCACTGATGTTATTAGTGGTGTCAAATTCAAGTTTATATGACATAGGAATGACCTCCTTGGTAGGGGAAATGAAGACAATGCCAGCTCCAAAACCTTCTTTAGAACATGCTCCGTCAAAATACATTTTCCAAAAAAAAATTTATTTACTGTCTCCAACTGCAGTTGTTGTCTTTCTGACTGATACTTCTTCCATCTCATCACTCATATGAAAAATAGAAGAACCAATATCATATTCTACAGTATATATAGGATGATTAGTGGGATTATTGTGATCACTTACCAAATAAGCCAATCTAACTTATCTGTATAATTTCCGTTGTTCCCCACCAAAAACAGGTATGGTTGCATAATTAAGGTCCATCTGTAGAGTACCACCTACCTTCTTGGCCCAAGATCTTCAAAGAAGCATTCCAAATTTTGGTGGTATGTCAACCACAATAGCATATAATACCACACTTTTCATAGGTAATTGGGAAAGAGTAACAACCACATCTTTCATAACTCCAAGGCATTTGACTTTCTTGGAGTCAAAAGAATATAGATCATGATATGGTCTACTAATGTCCAACCCTAATTCTTCCATCATCACCTTAGGCATGACATTATGTGAGGCACCAGAATCCATTAAGCAGTTGTACAATATCTTGTCATGGAAATTTAATGAAATGTAGAATGGTGGAGAGGCATCAATTATGTCTTCAATGTGAGGTCCAATAGTTATACCAGGGTTTTCATCCTCTAGATTGACTGTATCTGAAAAGGTGACATGAGATGGAGCCTGTAAAGCCTTGAGGATAGTCTTTCTGAAGGGTTCTATTTTCATGAGTTCTAATAATGGCACTGAAATCTTGATTTTGTTGATTTCTTGTTCTAAACTGAAAGAAGAAATTTTTATGTCTGGTTCCTTTATGTCAACAGTATTATCCTTGGTAGGTTGTTTCAATGGTTGATCAACTTGAATCTTGGAACTTCCTTTGATAATTCATGTTTTAACCGGAGTACTAGCCTTCTTTGTGGAAATAGGTGTATCTACTTTAGGTGCATTCGAACCAGATCTGAGATTGTATTTTTTCCTTTTAGGTTCCTTTTGGACGATCTCATCTTCATCCCCTTCCTCAAACTGGTTTGCAATCAAAGCATCTTCATAATCYTGWTGTGTCACATGTAGAGGAGATGATTCARAATCATTCAAATGAACTGCAKGGTCTTCTTCTRTATCATCTTYRTCCTCCTCCTCATCTACTGCATTATTCTGAAAAGGAGGCAAAACCTTTTGGTCATCTTGGTTTTTTCTTTCTCTTGGTAAGATTTGAGGTGCATTGTTTGGCCTCCTGAACTGATTTGGATTTTTGTAACCACTCACCTGTGCAGGTCTACTGGGTTGTTTTTGTTCCATCTTCAACCTTGACATTTAAGATGTCAGATTTTTCATCATCTTAGCCATTTCATCCATCTTAGAATCAGATGTTGAATTAGAAGATGAAGGCAACTCTTCCTTTTGCTTTTTCTTGTCTCTATCACTTCTAGACTTCAATTTGTCTGCTGCTAATATGTTTGATTCTACCTCGATATCAACATATTGCATCAGGTTAAGGGTAGCAGCTCTTCTTTCCCTAAGAAACAAGGAAAATTTGGCATCGAATGCATTGGAAAAAGTGATTTTAGCTGATGTCTCTAAAGGTTTAATCTCCTCTGGAATTTTACCATACATCTGGTTGAACCTTTTGGTACAATCAGGTATTGATTCACCTTGTTTCCTCCTTAAAGCACCGAATTCGGTAATGTAGTATAAAAAGTCTTTCTTGTCTGCCCAGTGTTTAAGAAAGGCATCATCTAAGGTTACAATATCAACAAATGAATTAGGAGGCAAACTCCTGAACCACTTTCTTGCTTCTCCATTTAGACTCTGCATGAATAATCTCATCCACACATCAACATGCTCTACATTGAAATTATCTGCAAAACTATAAAATGAACTCAAATCCTCTTCAGCATTAATTGCTCCATCTCCAGTGAATCTAGGCAAGTATCTCATATAATCATTTGGTGGAAAGGAAAACATGACTTGTGGAAGAACCAAAGGGGCATACCTTGCTGCAACTATTTCATCCATTATGTCTGCAACCATATTAGCTATTTTTGGTGCTTTGGGAGTAAGCAAGATCGGTGATGCTGGAGGTGAAAATGTCCCTTGTGTATTACAACTTAGTTGTACTGTCACTGAATCTTGATCTTTAGTAGATAAGGATTTCTCTTCTGGACAATGATCAGATAATGGGCTAAGAAACAGAGGATTCTCAAAAGAAAAATAATGTGATTTAAAATCCTCAGATGAGAGAGATTCAAGAGATGACAAAGGTGTCTCTGGTTCACTCTTAATATATGTGTTGTGACCTCTCAAAGTTTTAGTCACAGGAAAGATGTCTGAATATTCCTGTTTAATGAGTTCAGTAAGTAACTTTCGTTGTTCTAGATTTAATTCTGAGATAGTTGAAGGGAATGAAACCGCAGCAGGCTCAATAACAGGTTTAATTTCACTTTCAGGATTCACCTCTTCATCTACTTGGGTTTGGTGATTTCAGAGGATTGTCCTTGAGAACTTTTTGAAGACAATTTTCCTTTTAAGAGTGAAGACTGTCCAGAAAGAACTTTAGGTTTTCTTAGTAACTTTTCAGGATCTAGAACTGCTGCAATAGGCTCAGGATCTGGATTTTTCCTGGTTACTGATCTCTTAGTAGATAATGAAGAAGTTAGAGGATTTTTAGGTCCTTTACCTTCTCTTTTAGGAGCAAGAATTACCACATAGGTGTCGCCAGGTGAATAATCACAGTCTTAAATAATGTCCAAAATCCCGTTCACCATAAAAATCTGAATCTAATATTGTCATTTCCCCAGGGAAGATATCTTTGTTTCTTCATCCCTGACAATGGCGCCAAAAATGTTATTCCCTAAAGTTGCACTGACTATGAGAGGGTGCAAGCTAGGGCATCATCAATTTATTGCAAAGTGTTTTAAAGGTTTTAATGATTTGGTTTTTGGGGTAAGGATGTTGAAAATTGGCTCCAGAGTATAGCATAACATGAAAATCACAATCAGAACATAGCATATCCCACTGACTGGTTAAAAGGTAGTCACATAGATGAATTAGACCAATAATAAAAGAGAGGAGGAAGCTTCCAATTTGTCAACTTCACATAAATCCTTGTCTCGGAATATCATAAAGAAACAAGACCATCAACTTGATATCAAAACTTGAAAATAATTTACACAGTAAATTTTTCATTGTATTAACTAACAATCAAGAAACAAAATCATTGCAATATGAATAATGAATTCAATCATAAAGAAAGAAAACAGAGTAGAAAAGAGTGTCTAACCATCCATATGCCTTTGCTATTAAGTGTCAAATAGAATAATAATGCCTTAAAGGAGTTTTCAGAATAATTCCTTTGGATCTCCAATTTTTCGACCACAACACAGTCTTTCCTCTGCCTATTTAAACTATCCATAAAACCTCTAGATCCTATCATCTAGTGTACTTTTAATGACTATATCTGAATACTATCTATCTACTAAGGAAGTTAGCTCAAAAAAAGATTTTACAATCCAAAAATATATCATTGCTCAATAGCTTGATATTGTATGATCTTGCCAGCATTACATTTGATTCTACAAAACAAGGATTAGTTTGATATAGTCATACAGTTCGAGGTCTTTGCATTTCACAGGCCAAAAATGAGTAGACACTACCATATTTCCTGGAAAACATCAAAATTATGATTGTAGCAATCTTCTTGAAACCTTTAGGATATAATCACAGCAATAGCTTTAGCATTTTTCTGTTTGATCTTTGTGGTAAGCACGACATTGTGCCAATAGAGTATGAAGTTTATTTCTCTGAGTTCTTTCAGCAACCCCCTTTGCTCTTTTTTCTTCTTTTTGAAACCTTGAATCCTTTCTTGCTGACGAGCATTCCATTGTTCTATTTGTGCCTTTTCTTTCTTCAACTGTCTCACTGTTTTCTGGAATTCCTTGATCCTTTCTTTATCAGTTCTGATTTTAACCCTGAATTCCGAGAACTCTTCAAAAGGTGCAGGCTCATTCAGATTTAAGGCAACCTTGGGTTGTTTCGATTTAACTTGGTATTTAGAAACCAATCTTGAGTTATGTTCTTCATCAGAACTTGTTGAATCCATGGCTTCAAGCACATCTGATATGTGATCTGAGTCTACAAGGTAATCCCTTTTATTCTCAGGAATCTCTCTGATACCTTTAGCAATTTCTTTAGCTTTTGCCAATCTGGTTGTAGCTCTCGTTACAGGTCCTGTAGATGATGAAAAAAATTGTTTACCTTTGTTTACTGGTTTCTTAAGCAATGGAATTCCTTTTCCTTTTTCCTAGTACCTGCTTCAGCATCTTCAAAGTGATCTTCTATAACTATGATGTTTTCTTCTTTGATCAATGGATTATACATGGCTTTAGACTTCAACCTACACTTGTTGGTAACCCTAGTAGAATTCCTTATAGGTTTTTGAGACGCAGACACACCTTTATCCCTTGTCCTTTTGACTGCAGCGCCCCTTTTATTGGTTGATGGTGATTCATGCTTGACTGTAATTTGAGTATTAAAATATTCATATGAATCTTCTTCCCCTTTAACATCTTCCTCAGAAAACATTTCGATTTCTGGATCCAACTTAGGTCTTTTACCTCTGTTATTCCTTGTCACCCTGATATTAGGCATTTCTTGTTTAACAGGGGTTTCATCAATTGAATTTTTTTTTTTTTTGTGTAACAGTCTTTTTTCCTTTTCCTTTCTTATGTTTGATGGATTGTCTGTAAGGAATTAAGGATTGCATGATCCAGCTCCAGGGTTTCTATAATTCTCTCAAAGCAGACATAACTAAAGTCTTAATTAAGACTTGATGAAATAGGCTTCTCTTTGCATTGGTGGAGAGTGATTGCACTCTCTTTGACATCTTTGTCAAGCTTTTGAGTAGAAAGTAAGGCGGATTTAAGGGATAATCGCCATTTAGATGCATTAATATCCTAAGGTGGTAGATATAGACTATTGAAAATCTGGACAGAAGAATCTTGTGTCTTGTCTGAAAGATGGTACAACCCAATTGTTTTGCAATTAGATTATGTCATTAATTTGGAAAGTCCTTGTCCTTTTATCAGTTGAGTAGGCTTTATGGTGAGATCATACTCCAGGATTTTTGTTATACATTTCCCTCACTTTCCTTCACAATCAGGCTGAACCAATATTTCTTTGACTGCACTGCTTGGGACATAAGTTGTAATCTTGGATTGAAGAACATATACTATGAAGGATTCCAGAGCCTTTACCAAGGCATAGGCCTATTTTTCTATTATATCATACTTCAATTCAGAGTCTCTGAGGGTTTTTCTAAAGAAGGAGATGGGTTTCTTCTATCCTTGCTCATTTCTTTGCAGAAGAACAACAGTTATGGTATCTTCTGATGCAAATGAAAAAATCATGAATTCTTTGGAGTAATCTAGGCTAATTAGAATAGGTGCCTGTATAATAGCCTGCTTGATCCTTTCAAAGGATTCTTTCACTTCTGGTATCCACTTAATTTATGCATCCTTTTTCAACATGTAAGTAATGTACTTATCTCTGCAAAGTTAGTTATAAACCTCCTTAAAAAATTAATTTTACGAATGAAGGACTAAATAGAATTTTTGTTTCTCGGAATGTCTATTTATTGGATAGCCTTTACTCTTTCAGGATCTATTTTAATACCTTCAGGTGAAACGATGTTTCCTAGAAGCTTTCCTTCCTCCATGGAAAAATGTGATTTTTTGGGATTAAGTGATATACCGTACCTCCTGCACTTCTCAAAGGTCTACTTCAAGAGTTGTAAATGTTCTTCGTCAGATGCTGAAAATATAGTGATGTCATCCATGTAAATATGCACAAACCTGTCTTTCTCCCCAATGAAAGAAATTTCCATAACCCTTTGGAATGTGGCTCCCATGTTCATCAATCTGAAAGGTATCTTTTCATACGTAAAAGTTCCCCAAGGAGTGGCAAAAGTTGTTTTCTTTTTGTCCTCTTCCCTTACTGATATTTGATTGCACCCTGAGTATCCATCAAGCATAGAGATCCTCTTTGCATCGACATCAGGATTTCAAATAAGGATTTTGAATCATCAGGTAATGAATTCCATAAATTTTAATAAACTCTTCGTTGGTAAAGCTATACAAAGATCAATAGACTTTTTGAATAAAGAACTTCGAATTTCAAAGTCATTCTTACCATTTGTTATTAGCAGTTTTTATCCAGTGTAAATATTACAGAATTCTCTTGTCACGGATAAGCTAATTTTGTTCCCTTGAGGATTATGGCACCATGAAAAATTGAAAATAAGCTTGATTCATTAGGTGATCATTCAAATCCAAACACAAATGTTCTATCAGACACAACTCCGCGAGTTGTGGATGCCATTAAAACTCGGATGCAGGTTTTCGATGTCTTAGAGAATGAGGTCATCAAATGTCCAGACGACTCTGCCGAAGAAGAAGACGACTCTTATAAACCTAATCTTAGACACATAGCACATCCAAAATTGCATAAGGTCATTGCACGGACAAGAATCATACCCTACAATGATATCATAAGTTGGGCTTTCAAACATGTCGACATCCAAACCAGGAGCATCATCAAACACCAGCAGGTCGTCGTCGGCTCTTTTCGACAAGAGCACCTACAAGTAATCTACAATATTTATCCTACTCCTAAATACACTTACAATGTTGCATTTCTTCTATAATTTGAGAGAAAGGAATGCACCCAATACGCCAGAAATGGCCATGATATAGTCAAGACCTAGTGGCGACATCCGAAAAAATTCAAAGTCGACACTCATGGTATGTACACCACAGCGTCTTTAGATTCTCATATGTTGTATGTATCCATGATGCTTTGTTTCCTATTCAAGAAAATTAACCCTACACATTTCTCGGTTGAGTGGGTAGCCATCATGAATGAGTTAGTTGAGGGTTACACCTTTAACTGGGCTAAAATGCCATCAAATAATTTGGCCAAGGAAATCGTTGAGTATAAATCAACTAAATCAAAAGGGAAGCCTGCCCATTTTTACATGTCGAAATATGTTATGGATTCCATTTGTTTCATGGCCCCTTTTCCCCTGATGAACTGGAGTTGGACCCCTACCAGTTCTAATCCAATTCATTTTTATCACACCAAATTATCGGAGGAGAACGCCAAAGATTTCTTCTACGAAATCTGTCACAACGTGGTGGTGTCGGTTCACATAGTTATTTATGGTCACCCACCTCCCCGAATTTTAGAAAGGATTATGGGGAATCTAGGAAAGCTTGAAGACTGGTTCATTGAGGAGAATTTATCCTATATCAGAGTATTTGGTTTTTCAGTTCCTCCTCATGCCCTTCCACAGTTTTTACCTGAAAGGCTAGTGTGTAGAGAAGTGGTGTACTAGACAGTAGCAAGAGGTATCAACAAAGAGTTGAAAGCATCTTAGAAAAAGGTATGGTCGACTTTCCCCATTCAGGTTGGCATGTTTACATTATTAGAGTTTGGTCACTCTAAAGTCGAAGCCACAACCCTAGAGGATGTCAAATTAGTTGACATTGAATTTAAGAAGCATGATCCACATAGGACAGTGGGAAATAATTTAGCTCAATTTAACATGAAGCAATACATCCATGATAATTCTCCTTATGACGAAATTTTTAGAGGAGTTAGATCTTATGATGATGTCCGAAGTAGATTCTAGACTTTGCCCCTGACCAACAAGTTGATTTCCTCAGCTTTAAAAAACATAGAAGAAACATATTACCAAAGATATTGCAAGGAGAGTCAATACCCATGCCTCCTTCATAGGAAGCCAGGCCTACAGGTGTTGTAGGAAAATCTCCCTGTGGACAGGTAGATCACCTCTAAGGCTTGACCTTAACCCTAGACAGAAAAATGCTTAACGTGGACACTGACTTCCTTTCAAATCTATCTAAACTAATGCATGAGAAGGGAGGTTAACAGAAGTACCTTTTAATCGACGTTTGTCCCTGCACGCTCCGAGTTGCGCTCCAATCCTTTTTCTCCTCGCTGAGGTCTGTGGAAAAAACAAGATAGGACCACTTCCTACTCTATTGACATTAGCTTGAAAACAGATCCATCAATAAATGATAAGTTCATGTGATATCATACACAAACTAGAAAGAAACAGGCCAAGCGTGTCATATTAATGAGAATAA
>JZKD02S1322452.1:0-11804 GCA_000966675.3 Picea glauca | reverse complement strand
ATAACATCAACACTCTACCTTATTCTTCTTTTCTTCCGCCTGAAATCTACAGACGAAAATTCTCGCTCTGATACCAAATGGTGCAGACCCCCTACCTCTGCCTCAGCAGGTTCCTCTTGACCTCCAATTCTAAGGATAGTTCTTAATTCCTTTGAGCCAAAATGGCTCTTTGATTCCCTGTTGGAACCTTCGACACTTATGACCATGAGTTCTATTATGAAACTCTGCCTACACGAATAAGAACTAGGTGCAAATCTCCCATGTGACCACCGATGGTGACCATAGGCCTTATCAAAAGGCACTTTGTGCTTCGAGACTTTTGGTGTTTTGCATGTGATCCACCCCTGACTCTTATTTCCCAAAGTCCGATCTCTAGGTTAAACACCTAGCCTACACTAGCTCCTCCCTTAGCCTCCATCCATATGACCCTTCTCCATGACCTAGGGAAAAACCTCAAAGCATTTCAGGACTTCGGGACTCGCGAAGTCAAAATAATTTCCACCTAAGATCTTCTGATCCCTGAAACTACGAAATTCTCCCACGCCAGATCAATGCTCCTAATGCTCCAATATTTGACGGTCCAAATCCTTTTTCCTAAATCAAGACTCCATGTATCAGGAATTTTGGAGACAACTTCATCTATTTCTCCCAATATCTGATTCTACAAATACCCTAGATCTATTGCCATCTGTCTTCTGATGATGGAAAATTCTGATCTTTTCGGAACTTCGGGACTTTGACAAGTCCAATATCCTGCATACACAAGGGTTAAGCCTCACACATCTTCCTCCAGATCCAATGGTTGTTGGTCTTCTATGCTCAGATCTGACAGTCCAGATCGGATCTCCTCCAGTGCGTGTTCCTCACTATCTAGACGTAAGGTTCAATGATCCATATTGCCTCCTCTGTAGCTTATCCGATGGTTGTTGTGCTCCTCCTCCTAAGCTTTTTATTTCTTCCTTGCCTTGAAATATTTCAAGTGTTTTAAAGGTTGCAGCCTTTGATTCCTCTGCAAGCCCTTTGACCTTGGGTTTCGCTTGTGTTCTAGAAATGCTATCTATCTTGAGCTTTGTCTATGGCTTGGACCTCGAAGTGTCTCGACCTTCTTCTCCTTTCTACAGGAACTTTGTACACAAAGGTACTATTCCTCCTAATCTTACAAACTTGAAACAAGTTCAATCTACGCATTCTCCTTGCGCTTCGACTAGCCTTCAGATAGTTTTCTCTCAACACTTCATCCGAGTGTTGGCCTGGTGCACTCCTTTCACATGTCTTCCTCCAGATTTTTCATCAACTCTTTTCCTTTCTCTCCTTGAAAGGATATAAGTTTCGTCCTGGAAACTTGTTGCTCAAGCACACCTTGCTGAGTCTACAGAGTGTTCAGTAACTCTGTAAGTGTCTTCTCCTCGACACCTCTCTTATCTCTTAACTTGAAATATAGTTCTTCTTGTGCACTACCTGCACTTTCTCAATGCCCTCCTAGCAGGGCTTCATGGAATCCTCAGTAATTCTGTCTCTCTGTTATTTCCTCTGCACAGTCCTACCTCCAAGGTGTTCAGTAACCTTGAGGCTCCTCCCTGGAGTTTATGAATTCCTCTGGTGCACCCTCCTGACAAATCTTTGCCTGAATTCCGCAGAACTCAAATGTGCAATATTTGCATTGGCTTACAGATTCCTTAGTACTCTGTCATGAAACCCCTTTCATGAAGCCACAAAGAACCCATAATAAAATCAAAGAAAAATCCTAAATGGATTAGAAAATCTATCTACCCCTATAGATGGAATCTAACATACATCTACAACATATGCACATAAAATCATAAAATACATTTATTCATAAAAGCATAAACACATAAAGATTCTTATGCAAGAAAAATTGCTCTTTGTATTAATCTCAAAATGTCTGTTTACAATATGTTCAAAGCTCGGACTGCCACGGAGTCTCAACTCTCTCTTCTCTTCTCTTCCTAAAAAACTAATTGAATTCTAGATACAAAGATCTGTTTACAAAAGAGGGGCTCCTTGAGCTCTACCCTCCAAGCTACCTACTCATTAATTTACAATCAATGGTTTTCTAGTCCGAATCAGATCTAGATTTTCATCCTGTCAACCATTAAAGGTGACATCATCTCTTGCCTAGAAAATGGCATGGCTTTTGGCTCTTACAACTTTACAAAAATTAAATTGCATTCAATTACAATTTGAAATTTGAAATCGAGAGGGTTGGTGCCTCTCTTCTCCTTGAATGCGTGCTTTGATGTGCTAGCTAGTTGGCATGCTATTGGGTTGAAGTGATGCTCCTACATCAACATATATACATGATTTATGCTCAAACAATCACATACAACATATTTTTAGTTTTGTTGGCTGATTTTGGTGTTTGCTAGGTGGATTTGGTTGGTTGTCGAGTCTTCTTGGGTCTCTGTTATGATTTTTAAGTGCCTACAGAGTGATAGGAAGCCTTTTTATTGTTGAATTTTTGGGTGGATTTATTTCTTATCATCTTTTTCATTGGTTTTCCTTGCACATTAGTCTAAGTGTTTGCTTCTTGGTATCCTGCTTGGCTTGTCTCTTTTTGCTTACAGTAGGGTCTTCCTATGAAGTTGTTATTCAGTCCTTGCATTCTCTTCTCTTTATATTGAAAATACAAAAATATTTCTTATTTACATTATGGTATTTTCACTTTTGATTACATTGCATTGATTTTGACACATGTGGAGAGATTGTGTTTCATTGGAATTGTAGAGATTGCATTGGAAAGATTGGATTTAGAAGCATACGATATCTTTGAAATTCAATACTAGTACTTAATAGTGTTTTTATATTTGCTTATTTTTATATGATGAGTCGTAATACTATCATTTTCACGACCACACCTTTTGAGTAAACATAAGCCATTAAAATTAATGTTGATTAATTAAATATGATTAGAAGCAATTTTATTTTTCAGGTTACCCAAACAAGTATAGGACAGAGCCTTGGAATATGATTTTGTGAGTAAACTTCTCGAAGACTATTAAAATAAACATATGTCTCTGACCAGGGAGTGGTGAAACCCATTATGTAATCCATGCCATCAGTAGGTTCCACTCACATAAGAGTTAAGGATGAGGTTGCACAAAGTTGGTTGCAGAGATAGCCCTCTAATACTTTCTTAGTGTCAGAGATATTTCTGGGGTGCTATTCATATTTGGGGGTATTTCTAGTATCTTTACCTCTATGAGAGGTAGTTCTTTAGATATTTTATGATTTATTACTGATCTGGGTGGATATTCGTGGCCACCCACCTATTCCAACCAGCTCCTCTTGTCTGATTTTGTTTAGCACATTCTTCTGTACTTCTTTGTAATTGTGGGTTCTACACTTTTGGGGCTGTCTGAAGCCCCATACATCCTCCCGATGGATACTGGTGGCCTCTCTCCTAATCCAATTGGGTTATTTTGTATGTTTTCATGTCAACACATCTTGTTGTACTTCCAAGGTCATTTTGGGGCCCTAAACATTGTTTTTTTTTGCTCACCACAGTCAAATTCTAGACAGGGTCATATTTTGATGGAGGAATGTGTAGTTCTTTGAAATACCTTTCCAACGGGATATCACGTGCATAAAAAAAAAGTCGTATGAAAACGTTACAAACCTGGGAAGTTGAGGTACCAACTTACACCAACTTACCCATAGGGGCCCACATGACTTTTGGTGTTTCACCTTATAGGGTTAGGTTTTTGGATGTTTAGGGTTTTGGAATTCATGAGTAATATCAAAAAGGCCTCTGGAGCCTCATTATAATCCATTATTCTCATATGTATGTGTGTAGCAACCACATCTCTTCTCAGAGATAACTACCACCATTCGAGCAAGTGTTTCAGTTTTGCAATTTTACAGTTTCTGCCTATTTCATTATTCAATTGAAGATATTGTTCACTGAATATCTGTGTTATTCTGCATGTCTTTGTGTTTATTGTATTCAATATGTTAATCATTTTGTTCCACTCCTAAATCTGAATTAGTGGTATCAGAGCAGTCTTCTCTTCATTTATTTTTCTTCGTGCATGTCCCCGACAAGATTTGGGTATAATAAGTTGGGACTCGAACCAATCGAGCCATTATGAGATCAGTTGCGCTGAACCAAAAAACAACTCATGGGGGACAAAAATAAATATGATGGAGTAGGAGATCCTATTAAAATGTTTCTCGAGGTCAGAAGAACCTGATTTCAACAGAGGTCATCAAGCGGTTGGACCTGCCAACGACACTACACCAACATTCCTACACCATCAGTTGGCTTCACCAAGGAAGAGAACTTCGTGTAAGCCAACAGTGTCATCTTCCCTATGACATCAAGCCTTTCAAAGATGAGGTATTGTGTGATATTCCTCCCCTTGAAATTTGTGATGTTCTTTTAGGACAACCATATTTGTGGAAGTGTCATTCTATGTATGAGTCTAGACCCCACAGTGTTATTATTACTTTGGGTAGACAATTGTACAGGATACCATAGGTAGTGACGCCTACTACTATTTCTTTAATCTATGCTAAGAAATGTAGTAAGGTCATCTCACATATCAGGAATTTCATATTATTTGTGATCCGTACTCACAGTAAGAAAAAGGTCAATGCCACATCTGTGGCCTACAGCAGAATAAATTGGACGATATTGTGTAAGAATACAGAGACATATTATCCTCACCTACAGGGGTACTGACACACTGCCAATTCAAGCATCCAATTTATTTGACCCCTAGTGCACCTCTACCTAATGGACCAGTCTATCGTCACTTGTTGATGGAAAATGATGAAATCAGGTGACAGATCCAAGAGCTTCTTCAAAAGGGGCACATCAGACCCATCTCCTCCCCTTATGGAAGACTAATTGTACTGGTGTAGAAGAAGGATGGGACATGATGACTTTTCATTGATTACAAATCCTTAAACAAAATCACAGTCACGAACCGGTACCCCATTCCCAGGATTGATGACCTTCTTGGCCAATTGAAGGGGTAAAAATTCTTCAGCAAGATTGACCTAAAGTATGGATACCACTAGGTTCCCATTGAACCAACTAATGTATGAAAGACAACCTTAAAATCTAAAGAAGGTCTCCTCGAATGGCTAGTCATGCCCTTTGGCTTAACAAATTCACCAACCACTTTCATGAGATTGATGGATGATGTATTGAGACCCTTCACCAACTCGTTTGTGGTGGTATATTTGTATTAAATCCTCATCTTCAACAAGACATGGGAGGAGCACATGTGTCATATTCAACAGGTATTGAGCACTCTGCAGAAACACAAGCTATATTCCAACTTGGAAAAATGATCTTTTGGCATGAACATGGTCTAATACTTGGGATACATTGTTGATGAGCATGGCGCACATGTTAATCTAGCTAAGATATGAGTCATCCGTGACTGGCCAGCCCCGACCACACTGACCGTGCTTTGAAGCTTCTTGGGACTAGCCAAATTTTACCAATGGTTCATGTTGGGATTCTCCCATATTCCATGGGTCGTCAGCTAGGTGACCAAGGGCGGTGGTAGGGCCACGTTCATGCGGGGGAAGGAGATGAAATGAGCATTTGATGATATGAAGAATCACTTTTTCTCAGCTCCAGTACTCTCCTTTCTTGATCTACAACAACCTTTCAAGATTGAGACTGATGCATATGACTATGTTGTGGGTGTAGTTCTCACTTAGAATAGGCATCCGGTGGCATACGATAGTGAGACACTCTTCGACATTGTCTGGAAATACCCCACCTATGACAAGGAAATGTATTCCATTGTACAAGTCTGTCTTCAATGGAAACATTACATTATGGGAAAAGAGACGATCATACACACTGATCACAAGCCTATGCAGTTCATACAAACATAGGGGAAATTGCAGAACGAATTCCATCAACAGTGGTCCACCTACCTACAACAATTCCATCTCAACATCAAGTATAATATAGGTATGTCCAATAGTTTCATTGACTGCATCAGTCGGCCTCCTGTGGCTGCACTCACCACTATGTTCCATTCCTGTGGACATGAAGCATCTGAGTGGCCCCAACTTTATTATCAAGATATGGACTTCACCACCACTTATCAACTCTTGGGTACAGGAACAATTGTCATCGATTTTCACATTGAGGACATACTCGTATGCCACCTAGGACATCTCTGTGTTCCTACAAGTGACCGTGAAAAGATGATTTGGGAATCCCACTATAGTTGGGTGGCAGGACATTTTGGCATGGAGAAAACTATGGTCGTTCTTCAGAAACGTTTTTATTGGCCAAAACATCGACAGGACGTCAATATGTATATCAGATATTGCACTGCCTATGCCATTGCCAAGCCAACAATCAAGAATCAAGGCTTATACACCCCTCTTCCTATTCTCAAGAATCCTTGGGAATCCATCTCAATGGATTACATGTCTGGCTTCTCACCACCAAGCAAGGAAATGAGTATGTATTTTTGGTCATTGATTGGTTTTTATAGATGGCTATCCTCACAACCTACAAGAAGAATATCACAATGGAAGATACATCCAATATCTTCTTTGAATGAGTGTGGGTCCACTTTAGGATACCACATACCATCATCTCTGACCGAGACATTAGGTTCCTCGACACATTTTGGTCGATTCTCTGGTCTCTGTTGGACACCAAGCTCACAAAATCCATTGTTTCCACCCTCAAACTGATGGCTAAATAGAGGTCATCAATCGGATGATTGTGTGCATCCTACACATGTAAAATTATAAGCATCCACGTACATGGGACAAGAGTCTCCCCTATGTTCAACAAAGTTACAATAGGGTTCTCCATAGCTCCACCAACCATATCCCATTTCAGGTGGGTTTGGGATTCCAACCCTTTGAACCCATTGATGTTGCACTTCCTCTTTCCACCGCACAGACAAAATCTTCCCTTGATTATTTTGTGATAAAAAAAGTGACCAGATTAATTGAGTGGATTCAACACATCCGCCAACAGGTCTAGGAGATTTTGCAGAAATCCAATGCTAAGTAAAAGTAGCACCATGATCAACATAGGGTACCACACAAATTTCAGGTTGGTGACAAATTTTGGTAACATTTGCAGAAGGAGCGTCTCACGGGGCCCAATCAAAAGCTTCACCCACTTCTCTATGGGCCTTACCTTATCACCAAGGTTGTGGGTAGCAATTCTTTTGAGCTCAACACTCCACCCTTCCTTGGTCTACATCCAATGTTCAATGTAGACTTCCTTCGACCATATTTTCCACCATTATTTAACACCTTAGAGATCGTAGAACAAATGACACCAATAGAGCTCAACCCAGACTGCATGGAACAAGCCTTGACTGATCATATAGTGGACACATAGGTCAAGGTAACTCGCTAGCAAAGGATCCATCTCTATCGAGTTGTCAATGTAGGGCAACTCCTACACCAAGGAAAGTGGCTCACCCAGGGCCAAATCCAGTAGAAGTTTCCTCACTTGATGGGGGAACTCAATGCAATGGAGACCATTGTTTCCTAATGGGGGAGGATTGATCCAGGTGGATATTGGTGGGTAGCCACCTATTCCAACTGGCTCCTCTTGTCCATTTTTTTTCAACATGTTCTCCTGTACTTCTTTATAATTGTGGGTTCTACACTTATAGGGTTGTCTGAAGCCCCACGCATCCTCCAGGTGGCTACTGGTGGCCTCTCGCCTAATCCAAATGGATTATTTTATATGTTTTCATGTCAGGACATCTTGTTATACTTCCAGGGCCATTTTGGGGCCCTAAACGTTGTTTTTTTTTGGCTCACCATAGGCAAACTATAGATGGAGTCAGATTTTGATGGTGGAATGTGTAGTTCTCTGAAATACCTTTCCAACGGGCTATCATGCGCCTAAAAAAGAGTTCATATGCAAAAGTTATGACCCTGGGAAGTTGAGGTACCAACTTACACCAACTTACCCATAGGGTCCCACATGACTTTTGGCATTTCACCTTCTAGGGTTAGGTTTGTGTATGTATAGGGTTTTGGAATTCATTAGTAATATCAAAAAGGCCTCTAGAGCGCCATTGTAATCCATTCTTCTCAGACGAATGTGCATAGCAGCCACATCTCTTCTCAGAGATAGCTACCACCATTCGAGCAAGTGTTTCAGTTATGCAGTTTTACAGTTTTAGCCTATTTCATTATTCAATAGAAGATATTTTTCACTAGATATTTGTGTTATTCTTCATGTCTCTGTGTTTATTGTATTCATTTTGTTAATCACTTCATTCCACTCCTAAATCTAGATCAATTTCCTTGCCCATACGATGAACTGGACTTGAAACTGTTCACCTGTGCATTGGTTATATTGTGGTGACTCTAGTTGCTTGACATAGGTAGCCACATAGGGTACTTGCAAGGGTTATTCTGTGGGTAACCTGATTCAGACAAAGGTCAGAAAAAACACATCCTTTATGGAGGATTACCTCTCCGGGGGATCTAACCGACTGTGTTGTTAAGCCCACGAGGGCCCTTATAACTGATTTTGATACCTCCAATATTTTGAAGGGAGTATTAGACCCCTCTTGGGAGAGTCATACCTACTCTAGTGAGGGAGGCCCCTTTTTAGCCACTATATCATGTTTGTGTGCATTGGACTTTTTTCTTTATTTTAGTGTGTTCCCTGATTATTAGTTGGACCTAGTATTTCATTTTATATCTTGAGTCTTGATTCATCGTGGATAAATACCATCCTCCTTGCCAATCTCACAGTTTGTTGAAGTTACCACTGCATCTTGATCCTTTACCAAAGCTACCTTCTAAAAGGAATAGATTTAATAAACATGGTACATATATCCCCACCTATGAGACTCGTGATCATCTAGTTATGAGTACTAAGTCATACCTGGAAATCTTGGGGAGTCCTTCGAATCCCTTCTCTTATGTGATTAGTGGGATCCCTTTGACTCTTTCATCTTCAAAGGTGTGGGTTTCGGAGGTCCCTGCCTCTAGTTCTACCCAATCTATGATTTCTACTCGACCCATAGGAACAAACCCTGTTGGATCTATTTTTGGTATGTCAAGTCATGATTCTCAGTCAATAACTTCGACCTCTAATCCTTTTTCATTTGGTATGCCTGACATTGCGTAACAACTCTCATCCTCCATTTCAACGGCTAATGTGAATCCTAGTTTTGGGTCTGGGGGCATGATGGATACTTATGTTCCCTTCTCGTTTGGTGGAGGTCATATTTCCCAAGATAATCCTATATTTGGAGGTTGGAATCCTCTTTCCTCCAGGCCTAATCCTAGTTTCAATGCTCTAGGATGGGGTGCTCAACTAGGCAGATAGTTCACTTCCTATATTTCATCCTTCATCCCCTCTTCATCCACGTCAATTCCTACAAAATAATTTATTATGGATAATCCCCCTTTGTGCTCTGGAGTTCCATATGGAGGGATTCAGTTTCATAGTATGGGAAACCCCCAGCACAGAGTCCCTTTGGCTGGGGGTAATGTATATAACCCTCATCATGTCACTTCCATAGGTATGGTTCCCATACAGCCTTTCATGAATCAGTTTGGAGGAGGATATTATCCTACCATTAACATCCATGGAATATACCAAAAACATGGATGGCCTACAATCCCTCAGCTCCAATCTTTCCCGAGAGCATGGAATCAGATGTCGCAACCCTGACTCCCTTTTCTGGCCATGCTTAATATGCCATATTTTTCAAAATTAATTAATGACCCTGTGTGTCACGATCCATCATGGCTCCCCATCCCCAAAAATATTCCTTCGGATATTCCAAAATATGAAGGAAAGACTGGTGAGGATCTGGGTGATCACATCACTACGTTTCATCTATGGTGCTTATCCAACTGCCTGAATGATGATTCTATTTGTTTCAAGCTATTTGAATGCACCCTCATGGGGGTCACCACAAAATGGTACATTGAGCTACTGGGGGGAACATATATATGGAACTTTTAATCAGATGGTATTGGTCTTTCTCAACCACTTCCAGTCGTCAGTTCGTTACGATGTCAGCATATAAATTTTGTTGGAACTTCGCTAAGATAAAGCCATGCATATCTCAAACCATATCCAAGAGTGGTGTAGATGAAAGAAGTTTATCAAAACCTACATTCCTCCAGAGTTTATATTGGAATGGTTCCTTAATTCATTATTTCCTTATATTTTGAAGGATGTCTTTACATCCAGAGTAACATCTAAGGAAGAATCCATTTTCAAAGCCCAACAATTAGACCTCATATATGTTCAATATCGGATGCTTTATGAAATTATTCGTGATGCACCATGGTTAGACTATGACCCTATACAAAATATCGAGCCTCATGCCGATGGCATCATAGGCTCTACAAATGCTAAGCCTACAAACTTGGTGAAAAACCATTTGAAATATTTGTCTCTAATCCATCCTGTAGTAGGACAAGCTTCAGTTTCATCCTCCACCCTGACCCAGTCGACGGATGTGCATTATGTATAGTCATCATCTAACCAAAATGGTAACCAACAACTAGGAGGGAACAAAAAGAAAGGACGAGGTAATAATCATAAGGGTGGGAAAAATAATAATAAATCCAAGGACAACACTAACAATGATAGATCGAATAATAATGTTGGTTAGGGAATGAAATAAAATCAGAAGGTGAGGTTTCCTTGTAAACTTTGTAAATATGATCACCTTACCCACCTATGCCCCAAAATATAGGAATCCTTGAGGCTCTTATCATAGCCACCCGCTGTGATGAAAAATATATTTCCACATAATCAACACATGGACTTTGGGACCTCCAACACCGGAAATGCGCCGAATGGGAGTCAAAAACCCTCAACACATGAAGGTGGCCATCTATGTGTCAATATGGTCAAGTATCATATTGATGTAGCCACTCGATCTCGTGATTATGATTCTTCATAAAATATCATAGGTCCAGAGTCTCCTCCTCCTCCAAAAACACCCTTGCATATCGAAAAGTCGAAACCTGCACCTCATATTCCGAAAGGAGTGTTACACATTATTTTCATCATTCCTATGACTGTTAATGATGTAAACCTATATGTTGCCTTCAGAGGGGTTAGTGGCCTAAGTTCCTGAAGAAATAAGGGAGAAGAACTTTTCCTAAGAAAAGAAGTTGCATTCTCCTTTGTAAAAACCCTATTAAAGAGGATGTTCGTAGGTTGCTATATAGGCAAGGTGCGAAAATGCTTGATTTTCGTAGGCTGCACCATAGCTATGTCACGAAGTTTTCATAGGTTGTTATATAAGCAAGGTGCTAAAATGCTCATACGTGGGAAAAAAAAGCATCTTCTCGATGCTTCTAGAAGGAGAAACTTCCATGGTGAGGTGGCATCCAAATGGTTTGGATGTTACTCACTTTCATGATTTAGTGGGATCATCCTAACCTCCTCACCTTATCCTCTTCAACTTATAAAAGGAGAGGAGATCTCATGGATAAATCTAGCTTTTGATTTTGGAGCTTGGATTGGATTGAGCTTTGGAGATTGTTAGCTTGGCTAGATGAGCCATTTTGTCAAGATAGATTGTGAATATTATCATATCTATGCTCTCAGAATTCTTGGAGTGGAAGTATGTGGGGAATGAAGGATAGTTGGAAGGGACCTTACGACATCAAGGCCATGGTTTTAATCTCTCTTTCACATTTAATATGATACAATAATATGATTATTTCCTGTAAATCTTGTTGTGTTTTATTGTATGATTCCTTGATCACATACATAGGTTTATATTGAGTTTATGCTATTACTATCACTTTGGTTGGTTGCATTCTTTTGCAGGTTCATCATT
>JZKD02S1322441.1:0-11804 GCA_000966675.3 Picea glauca | reverse complement strand
ACTTACTCTACACAGTTAATCCCCAAAATGATATATAATATGTTGCACTATGGAAGCCCCTCTATGCTTAAATAATAAGAGTTAAGGGAGCTCTAAGTGGATAGTTCATACGGCATAATACTTTCTGAGGTTTTGCAAATGGGGTAGCAAGCTAAGTGGGCTTTATTGTAGGGAAAACTCCACAGTTAAGCATGCTTGAGCTAGAGGCATCCTGGGATGGGTGACCACCTAGGAATTCCTGGTTATCGTGTGCAAGCCACGAAAGTGATGATTGATGCTATGTGATTCATTTTCGTTGGTTTCAATCTCACTTCTTCACCCCTGTGAGTATCACCAAATGCAATGAATGCTAACCGGACTATTCAAATCATGAGAATTATTGGTCAGTTGCGACTAATACTCATGGATATGGGTCATAGATTAGTGACTTACTCTACACAGTTAATCCCAAAAATGATATCTAATATCTCATTCTGATCACTGTGGTTATTTTAAAAGGATAGAAAATGGAAGCTATATTATCTTGCTATTGTATGTAGATGGCATGCTTCTTGGAGGTTCTAATATGCATAACATAAAAGTGCTCAAGAATAAATTATCTAATTCTTTTGCAATGAAGGATTTTAGTGTTGCAAATAAAACCCTTGGTATGAGAATAACGACAGATAGGGAAAATTGAAAATTGACATTGTGTCAAGGTGAGTACATAGAGAAGTTGTTGGAGAGGTTTAGAATCCAGAACACAAAACCAGTTAGTACACCTTTGGCCAGCCATTTCAAATTAACAAAGAAAATGTGTTTGAAGACACAAGAGGAGAGAGAATACATGTCCAGGGTCCCATAGTCATCAACAGTTGGTAGCTTGATGTATACGATGGTTTTTTCATGACCAAGTATTGCACATGCAGTGGGAGTTGTGATACATATATGAACAATCTAGGTAAAGAACATTGGGAGGTAGTAAAATGGATTCTCATGTATTTTAAAGGTATTGTTACTCATGCATTATGTTTTGGATGTTCATACATTGTTCTAAAGGGAAATGTTGATTCATATATGGCAAGTGATAAATATAGCACGAGGAGCACCACAGGGTATGTTTTTATTGTAGGCAGAATAGTAGTAAGTTGGATTTTAAAGATGAAAAATGTTGTTGCACTTTCAATAACAGAGGAAAAGTATGTCTCTGCTACAGATGCTAGTAAAGAGATTATTTGGTTACAGAGGTTGATGGAGAAATTGAGAAAGAAGCAACAATATAGCAGGTTGTACTATGACAGCGAGAGTGTCATTCATCTTGCAATTAAATAATCCTCCCATTCGAATAATAAGCATATACAACTCTTATACCATTGCAAACGGTCCATCTTGGAAGATGGACATTTGAATTTGGAAAAGATACACACTAGCCAGAATCCTACAGACATGCTAACAAAGGGAGTAACCGGCGAGAAACTGAGTTCCTTCTCAGTTTCAATTGGTCTTTAAGTATGAAGGTGAAGATAAGAAATTTTCGAGGTCCAAGAATGATACAGGTGGATATTGGTGTCCACCCACCTTTTCTGACTGGCTCAAAACAATTTTCTGGCAATTTTGGCAATTTACTATTTTTAGCAGGTTTTAACTTCCAGGGCCATTTTGAGGGACTAAATGAAGGTTTTTTGAGATATAGGTTCTAAATCATATCCGAAGGCATTACTAAGCCCCAAAAATGAATATCTTTGATGATACCTTTCCAACGAGTTATCATACGCCTAAAACGGAGATCGTATGCAAAAGTTACGACCCCGGGAAGTTGATGTACTAACTTACACAAACAGGGCCCACATGAATTTTGGTGCTTCATATCCTAAGGTTAGGTTTTCGGATGTCTAGGGTTTTTTACATTCCTTTTTATTGTAAAAAGGCCTTCAGAGCCTCACTGTAATCATCTTCTTGCAAATGCAAGTAGCCGTCACATCTCTTCTCAGAGATAAGCTGCCACCATTCTAGCTTGTCTTTCACTCTGTATTTTTACAGTCTCTGTACATTTATTTCATTAATAGAAATCGTGTATTACTATATCCCTGTGTTTATTGTTGCATATTTGATATATTTATGTTATATTATTGAATATTTGTGATATCTTTGTGCATTTCTTTATTATATCTTCGATCTCATTCCGTGTTGAAAATAATCAGGATCAGTGGTATCAGAGCAGGTTGTTCTTGATCATTTTTTTCAGTGCATGTCCCCGATGAGGTCTGAGTATAGCAAGTTGGGTCTTGAGCTTGTCTCTCTTGAGGAAAATCACTCCTGCACACCCAAGAAACCCTCAATGGCGGAAGAAAAGAAAAATGACAAAGCAGAGGATCTTATCAGTCTATTGCTTGAGAAAGCTCTCATGTGATAGAGGGACAAAATGATGGAGAAATTTTTCCACATCCTTCAATGCCTTCCGATAGCAACAGGTGCATCTTCATCAAGAGGCCACTTTGGAGGCACCTCTCATTTCAAGGTACAAATTAATTTTGATATTCTTGTATTTGAAGGACAGATAGATGCAGAAGCCCTAGACAAATGGTTAAATTTGCTAGAAGGTTATTTCTCTGTTCACAAATTTTCTGACAAAGAAAAGATCACCTCCGCACTCCTTAAATATCTCCCCCATGTCAAACATTGGTGGGAAACTTATTGGGAGTGGAGTTCCACAAAGGATTCTGAAATATATGGGGTCGATCCCACTTGGGATTTTTTTGTGGATGTGGTAAAGGAACTGTATTACCTTGTTGGAAACTATGAGGACCAGTACATGAGATGGACCACATTGCGGAAAGAGAGGGGCCACGTAGTTTCAGAGTTCACCAATACCTTCCATACCTTGCGCACCAAGTTGGGTATCAAAGACTCTGAGCGACATTTGGTTCTGAAATACCGTGGGGCTCTACACAGATACATCCAGACTGAAATGAATTTTCTGGACATATCATCACTCGATACTTCTTATCGATATGTTGTTAAAATTGAGCAGAAATTTAAGCACCAGAACAAACAGGATTTTGCATGTGTAAATCCACAACAACCAAAGTATGACAAAGACAACCCTAACAAATAGTCTCTCGAAAACTAGTCCAAGACACAGGAAAAGAAGGGTCAGGGGAAGACAAATAAGGACACCGAAAAATGGGGCGATTCCCACAAAATCCCCTAGCACAACCCTGATGAATGTCGCTCAAAAAAGTCATTAGTGGCCGAGACCAAAGACAAGGAGCCAAACCCTGATTCAGAATCTGATTCTGAAAATACTGGTAAAGGACAAATCATTGACGCAGACACCACTGCTATTGTCGCAACTGCAACAGTTCAACCAGAAGAACCAATAGATCTCGAAGAGGGGGAGTGCCTTTTTCATTCATAAATGTGGGTGAAGGGGACCCCAATGCATTTTATTGTTGATAGTGGAAGCCAAAAGAACCTCATCTCAGTAGAGGTCGTCAAACAGTTGGGATTGTCGACAACACCACACTTGCAGCCATAAAACATCTGGTGGCTTTGCCAAGGACGAGATCTCTCTGTCAGCCAACAATGTCGATTGTCATACAACATCCATCCCTTCAAGTACAAGGTATTATGTGATGTTTCCCCACTGGATTTCTATGATGTTCTCTTGGTCCAGCCATATATGTGGAAGCACCATGTTGTTTATGAGTCTCGACCTCGTAGTGTCATTGTTACTTTGGGGGGTCATCTCTATAGAATATCAGAGGTATTTTCGACTATTGTTCCACATAAAAAGTGTCGCAAGGTAGTATCTCATACTGCAAAATTTAGCTTTTTCACAATCTGTTCAAAAGGAGAACATAAGGACACTAGAACCACTACAACCTCGCCCCAAGCACCTTCTATCCAACAGAAGCAGGTCGAAAAGGCTGTAGCAAAGAACAAATATTCCTTTTGCACACCATCCTCTCATGTATATCGACTTGTTGAACAACTTCAGCCTGAACAGGTTCTTGACATACTTCCATAAACTAAGCAGCGCGATGTCTCTAGCAATACAAGCAGCTCACCAAGATGCAAATATAGAAAATGCTTTTCCCTCTCCCTTGGGAAATCAACGCAATGGATACCATTGCTTCCTAAGGAGGGAGGATTCATCCAGGTGGATATTAGTGGCCACCCATCTTTTCCAACTGGATCAAAACAGTTTTCTGGCCATTTTGGCAGTTTACTATGTTTAGCAGGTTTTAACTTCCAGGGCCATTTTGAGGGCCTAAATGAAGGTTTTTCATGATCAAGGTTCTCAATGATAGATAAATACATAACTGAGCCCCCAAAATGAATCTCCTCGATGATACCTATCTAACAAGCTATCATACACCTAAAATGGAGATTGTATGCAAAAGTTACGACCCCGGGAACTTGATGTACTAACTTACCCAAATGGGGCCCACATGACTTTTGGCTCTTCATATCCTAGGGTTAGGTTTTTGGATGTATAGGGTTTTTGGCATTCCTATTTATTGTAAAAAGGCCTTCAAAGCCTCATTTTAATCATCTTCTTTTGAATGCGAGTAGCCGTCACATCTCTTCTCATAGATAAGTTGCCACCATTCTAGCGAGTCTTTCACTCTGTATTTTTATAGTCTATGTACATTTCTTTCATTAATAGAAATTGTGTATTACTATATATCTGTGTTTATGGTTTCATCTCTGATATATTTATGTTATATTATTGAATATATATGATATCTCTATGCATTTCTTTATTATATCTTCGATCTCATTTCATGCCAAAAATAATCGGGATCAAAGAAGGATCATATTCCAACAGATACAAAATCGGTGGAGTTTTTGAGATCGATCTCCAAGTGGGAGATTGTTGGTTGTGGAGCCTAATTATCTTCCTGATTCAGATTTTTTTAGTTTTCAGTCGTGTTTATACCCCATGAAGACTTCTCACCCTAGAATATTGTACACCCTGCCATGCAGGGGAGTTGTAGGGGGGCTTGCCCCCCCTGTGGGGTCCGGGGAAAAGTGGGCCCCCAGCGGGGGTTTGGGGGAAAATACCACAAAGGAAAAAATTTCCTTGTAAATTTATATGGTAATTTCATAGTAAATGTGGACCATTCATTATAAGGTCGCAAATATGATGGTAGAAGTTATGTTAGGGTTTTTTTCCCTAGAAGGAAACCCTCTTTTATGAGGGAAATGCATTGTGGCTATGTATCATTGTGAATATTTTACTCTCAAGGAGGAGACTGTGAGAGAAAGAAGAGGAAGTTACAACATGTATGTTGTAGGTTGTATCCCTTCATTTTATGGATAATAAAAATCAAGGACCTGACAATTTCTTTGGTGGACATAGCCCACACTAGGTGAACCATGTATATCTGTGTCTCTATTGTATTGTGTATCTTCTGTTTTTTATTTCCTCATTTCGTTTTATTGCTCCATGATCCTATTTTTATAACATTATTGGGGATTCTTACAAATAAGATAAAATCATAAATGAAAAACCTAGGGATTACAAATGATGAGGCATAAATAAAAAATGAAACTACTTTAGGAAAATGGTTACATATTGGTTAACTTTGGTTAGAAATAATCAATTATGGACTCTTATCAACACTCCCTATCTCAATTCTTCCAATGAATGTCATTTATTGAAACATCAGAGGTATCAATGGTAAAATCAACCAATGTATTTTCTGAAACAAGGTATGCATAGAATGCCCAGATATTTTAATGTTATAGGAAACAAAACATATCAATGAAAATGAAACATCCATCCTCAATAATGTATGAATCCATGTAAAAACTATATCCATTTATGTTAGAGGGGAAGCAGGTAGCATTTTAATTCTTTTAACCTAGAAACCATCATTTTGGATAATTTCTTTGCAATAGATAGAAGCCTCTTAGCTTAGTTTCAACTAATTGGATCCTATGAAACTCGTTTGGTTACAAAAGTCTATGGACCCCAAACTATGGCTCAAAAATATACATTTCTAAAAAACCTAAGATAAGTGGCAAGGTTTATTGCATACTAACACTAGATATTGGTGGTGACTTCAACTTAATCTCTTCCTTACAAGAAAATCAAGGTTGGATTTGAAACTAGAGACAAACATTGATGCATGTATCTCCTTCATTCAATATCATAAGATGATATTCATGGATACCTCTAATTTCCTTTATACATTGCATAATCATAGAGGAAGTTCCCATACGATCACTTTCTCGTTAGATCGGTTTTTGATTTATGAGTCACCTTTTCTCCCAAATCATGTTCAACATTCTTCCTTCTGTGGGATCTGATGAATAACCCATATGCCTCTCCCTAGACAATATGGGATCCCCGATTAAGATGATTTTTTTTTTTAAATTTTATCTCTCTCATATAGATTTCAAGAGAACATATCAAAATAGTGGCATGAAGCAACAACTTATAAGGGCACACTCATGTATCGATTCTAGGAAAGGTTAAAAAATCTCAAAAAAAATATTATCTCCTATAAAAAAATATGTTTTTGGAAACATTTTTCAACCCCCAAAACCATGAAGTGACATATGGATGACATGTAGAAACATATCATCACCTCAGGTCGAAATTATACCTTTGCGAAGAAGGAGAAATATAACTCCCAACTCAAGGAGCGCGACAATCAAGAGGAGGTCCTCTAGTGAAAGAAATTCAAAATTCAATGGATAAAAGAGGGGGAGTGCAACTGCAATTTTTTTCATTACTCCATGATTGAGAGGTGCCACTCTAATCACATTACACAACTTAAGTACTCTCAATGTACTATTCTCTCTTTGCATCAAGATACTTAATAGGAACTTTTCTCATCATTTAGTTATCTTCTGTTGGAGTAGCATCCTGACAAATCAGTTTCCATTCAATCCATCACCAAGAATATTCCTTTCCTAGTTTCAGATGACAAAAATTCTACACTCAGTTTCCCTGTTTCAATTTCTATGGTTATAGCCACAATAATGGACATGCACCTCAATAAGGTGCGTGGCCCTGATGGCTCCACCATGTATTTTTCCTATCACTATTGGTCCATTTTTAAAGAGGATTTATAGGCCTTGGTGGATGACTCACAATGTATCTTCTAGGTTCTTCCTACTATAAATTACACCTTTCTCATCCTAATTCCCACAAAAGATAAGTCCATGGAAACTATCCAATTCTCAACCATTTCTCTTTTCAATATGATCTATAAAATCATTACCAATGTTATCTCCTCTCTCTTAAAACCCATCATACATCTAATTATAAGCCCCAAGTTGTAACATCCCCGGCCACCCATGCCGAGCCATTCTACTCTAGAGTACGCTTTTGTTCTCTCTGTTGAACATACTATAACATACCCAACATCCAACTAGGTTATGACACATAAATTTTTCGAATTGCATGAAATTAAAATATATACACACAGAACTCTAGCGAAAATTTATATATAAAACCTAAACAGACAAATACATACTGTAAATACATAGATTCATATGGAAATGATAGTAAACATATACATGCAGCGTATGTAGGCAATACCCATAAATATAAACACAGTTATAAACCATACACAAGATAAATTCATAAAAATAAACACGTAAATAATAATGCATCATGTAAAATTATCACAGAGTTGACACTTATCTTGGTAAGAATATCACCAAATGTGTGCAAACCTTCCACGAACCTCCTAGCCTTAGACCACAATGCTCATCACTCTCAGCAGTGGGTCCCCCCGAGCTGGGACTAAAATCCACCCGGGTAAAGGGTTCCTAACCAGGCTAATGGATCATGGACAACAAGAAAGACTATGTCACAGGTTCCCACTCAAACTAACAACCTACACTCCCTCATTCCCCACATGCCTGTCCCACTCCAGGAAGTGTTCCCCTTCTCTTCCCAACATTCCTTTGGTCGCCCCACCTCCTTTATGGGCTTCAACAATAGGCTAGAAAGAAAGTTTGAGAGCCCTGTAGCTGCAGTTTAGCACCTTCAGGAAATCAATTCCCAACAATTCTCTTGCCCAGAGAGGAATTGCTCACGGGATGAAAACCTGCCTCTTCAATATCCCATGGGCCTGACAACCCGCTTCTTCATTCAACCTCCCAAGCTAACCAGCTACAGAAAACAATATGGCTATGGATACAGGTTCAGGTACAATGATAGGAAAGTATGGAGGATAGTTGACTCCCTAAGTGAAAGATACTGGTATGGTTGAATGGATGACTATGATGGAAGGAATGACGAAAAATGAACTAAGTCTAAACAATATGTATGCATTTCCCCAACTTGACACTTTCCATGTTGGGAGCTACTTTGGCCCACTTGTCCCCAATTTTGGAACTTTAGATAAAATAATTATCCATACTTTATATTTAATAAATATTAATATAATATTCCTTTTTAGCTTAAGCTCCCTAGCTTAGCCCTTTTCTTTAACTTTTAGTCCCTCCTTTCCCTTAACTAGTGGAGTTTAGTCCCCCATACTCTTTTATCGTGGTCGGTCTGCACGCAACGATGCATTTTATATTAATGTTGAGACATATACAAAAGTAGGTGCACTAGCCTTTAACATCTAGGCTCTCCAGCCTAATAATCACAAAACTGGCTCACCAGCCTATAAAACACAACATATACACAAAGGCTCCCTGACCTCAAATTCGTGCACACTAAAGTTGTTGTGCGTAGTATCTTGGAATGTGCACACTTCCTCATTTTACTGCACAGTACATGCACGCACTATGCCCATACAAAAATGATATATAACAACTCACCAACTTAAGTACATTTTCATTTACATTACAATTGTGTTCGGCCTAGGGATATTACACAAGTAGTTTGAATAGGTGGAGGGTCATCAAATCTTGGATAACATCACTCTTTCTCATGAGGTGGATCAATCTATAAAATCCACCAAATTTCCAAGCATTCTAATAAAATTGGATTTGTCAAAATCTTTTGATAAAATCAACTAGCAACATATTCATTCTTGCCTTATGTCCTTTGGATTACATATTTATTGGGTAAAATGGATCCTTTCACTGATCTCATCATCCCATTTTTTTTATTTTGATAAATGGCTCTCCCGCCATTCCCTTCAAGCCCTCCTAAAGAATCCAACAGGGTGACCTAGTTTCCCCTTTCATATTTATATTAATGGCCAAAGTTCTTGGTAGAAGTCTCAAAGAATAAATAAATTATCATATCCTTCAATGCCTCAACCTACATGACTCTAGTTCTCCAATCTCCCATGGTGAGTTTGTGGATGATACAATGCTAATGGGTGCTCCTATTGCTAGAGAAGCATGAACCATAAAACAATTTCTTAAAATTTTTATGGAATCCTCTAACATGTCTATAAAACTTCTCAAGTCTCAACTCTTCTTTTTTCAATACACCTATGTGTTAGATCATGTATAATATCCTATGAAAAGCATCAATAAACAATAAATCAAATAAAGGAATAAAACAAAGACAAGAGAGAGACAATTATTTACATGGTAAAACTCCAATGTGGGGAAACATCCATGGAAGTTGGTATTTGATTCCTCAAGAAAACTCTCCAATCTTACAAAGAAAGAGAAAAATCAACCATATAGATGGTCTGGCCTAAGGACCCATAAGGTCCAGGCTAAATATCAATACCATAAACCACTCACAACTCTTTCACACTCTTAAACCACCTCCTTCCCCTCAATTATATATGAGAAAGTGAAAGAGAACAATTCTCGCGATGTGTGTTGGATAAAATATTTTTACAAGATGGACAGTTATTAAAGAATAATTTTACAAAATTCCATAGCCATGAGACCACCAGGAAAAAAATAACATTGTCTAACACTACGACTATCTAGTTTAATGTATCCTACATTCTAGGATCTTCGAGAAGATCCCTCCCATCCAAATATTTATTAGTGGGTTTCCTAGACGCAATAGTCTACAATGCCCCTTGGAAATATCTACTCACTAAATTTTGAAAAAATCCCTCTGGTTCGACCTTTCACACTCTGAACATTGTTGAGCATCTCATTATTTTTAAATCTATTCTCCAAGACATCCCTCTCTACACTTTCTCTACTCTGGTCACCCCCAAAATAATTCTAAAATACTTCAAAGTTATTCAAATGAACTTCCTTTTGCAAGGAACCAAAGTAGACAACAAATGGGCCTTGGTTTCCTAGGACACCGTATACTTTCCCAAAAAAAAAACTTGGGTTGGGCGTTCATGAACTAGAAACTCTTGCTACAATCCTTAGAGCTAATATATGGTGGATGTGGCTCCCAAAAAAATGTGATCTCTAGAGTAACTTATGGAAATACAAATATTCCAAGGACATTCCCTTTTAGAAACTTGTCAGAATGGATGGAGATCAACCTAGATCCCTCATATGGAATATATCTCAAAAGAAAAAGTATATCATTGAGGAGCATAGATTTTGGGAAAATTGGGATGGAGATCAACCTAGATCCCTCATATGGAATATATCTCAAAAGAAAAAGTGTATCATTGAGGAGCATAGATTTTGGGAAAATTGGGATGGAAATACAACCGTTTTCTTGGAAGACTCGTGGCAACAAATACCTAGTATCGAAGACTATCCCACTTACCCAAGTCTTAAATACATCCCTCAAACACACCCTCACATCTATGTCTATCAATATTGGTCCCCTCGGTTAGCTAATCTAGACTCGAGGAAATGAGATTTAAGTATTGATCATATACCCCTCTAAGAAATACTTTGTTTTTCGACCTCGCAACTCACTCTTATCCAACGTCGAATCAAATATTGAAACAAATCAAATAATCTTATATGAGGGGGAAATCCCAATGGATACTTCAACCTCGAAGAATCCTATACCATGGCAACCATACTTGCTCTCCTCCTAGAAAATGATATTTGGGCTCACAGCGATGCAACCTATGGATAAAGGTGGTCATATTTCTTTGGTTAACTGAAATTTTGAACGAGTGATATTAAGTTGTAAAATAAACTAAACACAAATTTCAATATTCTAAATGTTAGAATGCAAATTGATGCATTATGTATTTGTGGTTGATATTCATACCATATTTAATAAGTTTCCTTTAATTTTTGGTTTACAAACATTATTAACATATCATTCTTTTGTATGAAGTTTTATAAGATGGTTTTTATATTTAATTAATGATTGTGATACATCATACTTCAAGGATCTTTTCTAACTTGTGGCTCGACAAAAACACTCTAACAACTTTAAATATACCAGTGTTAATATTTCAAATCATATGGTTGAAATTGATGCATTTTGTATTTGTGGTTAATATTGACGCCATATTTAGTAAGTTCCATTTAATTTGTAGTTTACAAATATTATCAACATAACATTTTTGCTTTGAAGTTTTATAAGATGATTTTTATTTTTAATTAGTAATTATGATTCTGAATTTTATGGTCGAAATTAATTAAATTGATGCATTGTGTATTTGTGGTTAATATTCATGTCATATTTAGTGGATTGCGTTTAATTTGTGGTTTACAAATACTATGCACATAACATTTTTGGTACGAAGTCTTATAAAATGTTTTTTATTTTTAATTAGTGATTATGATTGAGATCGTATTTTAAATACCTTCTCTAACTTGTGAGTCAACTAATATAGTCTGACACAAAACTTTTAATTTTGAAGGCCTCCTCCCTCTTTATGTCTTCTCCCAAGCCAATCGATTGGCTGTTCACCGTACTTCTGTGCCAACTTCTTGTGATGCATTATGGCTTTTGATTCTGACATGGATGGATGATTGGATAAGCGTCTTAGTCAATT
>JZKD02S1322430.1:0-11804 GCA_000966675.3 Picea glauca | reverse complement strand
TACCTTAAAGGTACAATGGATTATGGTCTCAGCTATGATGGAGATCATGACTTCACATTGTGTGGATACACTGATGCAGATTGGGCAGGAAGCGTTGCTGATAGAAAAAGCACTTATGGATGATGTTTCAGTTTGGGATCAACTATGATCTCGTGGCAGAGTAGGAAGCAATCCAATATTGCTCTTAGCATAGTGGAAGCAGAGTACATTGCCGCATGTTCTTCTAGTTGCGAAGTTATATGGATTCAAAAGTTGTTGACAGGCCTATTTGATTTGGAGATGAGAGCAACTGTGATTCTATGTGACAATCAAAGCTGCATTAAAATGACAGAGAATCTTGTGTTCCATGACAGGTCGAAGCACATAGAGATCCGCGATCATTTCATCCACGATATGGTACAAAGAGGAGCCTTGAAGCTCCAGTACATTAGCACGGATGAACAGGTTGTTGACGTGTTGACTAAGCCTCTATATTGTGTAAAGTTTGAATACTTTCGAGATAAGCTTGGTATTGTCCGGAAGGACCCTCCCTAAAAGGGGGAGTAGATGTATTCCTTGCTTCTGACCTCGTTGTTAGACGTAAAGCAAGATGAGTCATGCTTCTGACCTCGTTGTTAGACGTAAAGCATGACGCNGAAGCAAGCTCCCAGAGCTTGGTATGGCCGTATAGACAGTTTCTTAACGAGCTTGGGCTTTACCAAGAGTAAAGCAGACTCAAATCTCTACTTCAAAATTATGGATAATGAACCATTAATACTATTACTGTATGTGGATGACTTATTCTTAACTGGAGAAGAAAAGCTCATCATTGAATGCAAACAGAGACTTGTCGCAGAATTTGAAATGAAAGACCTTGGTCTAATGCTTTACTTCTTAGGCCTTGAGGTATGGCAGAGGCTAGAGAGAATCCTCCTTAACCAAGGGAAGTACATGGTCGAAATCTTAAAGAGATTCGACATGCTAGAATACAAGTCCATGAATACTCCCATGGAAGAAAAGCTGAAGTTGTTGGTCGATACTTCGTCAGATTTGATAGATGCCACACTGTACAGACAGATTATTAGATCGTTGATGTGCCTGACGAACACCAAACCAGACATTTGTTTTGCAGTGAACACCTTGAGTCAATTTCTGGTAGAGCCCAGACGTGTTCATCTAGTGGTTGCAAAACATGTGATGAGGTACCTTAAAGGTACAATGGATTATGGTCTCAGCCATGATGGAGATCATGACTTCACATTGTGTGGATACACTGATGCAGATTGGGCAGGAAGCGTTGCTAATAGAAAAAGCACTTATGGATGATGTTTCAGTTTGGGATCAACTATGATCTCGTGGCAGAGTAGGAAGCAATCCAGTATTGCTCTTAGCATAGCGGAAGCAGAGTACATTGCCGCATGTTCTTCTAGTTGCGAAGTTATATGGCTTCAAAAGTTGTTGACAGGCCTATTTGATTTGGAGATGAGAGCAACTGTGATTCTATGTGACAATCAAATCTGCATTAAAATGACAGAGAATCTTATGTTCCACGACAGGTCGAAGCACATAGATATCCGCGATCATTTCATCCACGATATGGTACAGAGAGGAGCCTTGAAGCTCCAGTACATTAGCACGGATGAACAGGTTGGTGACGTGTTGACTAAGCCTCTATCTTGTGTAAAGTTTGACTACTGTCGAGTTAAGCGTGGTATTGTCCGGAAGGACCCTCCCTAAAAGGGGGAGTAGGTGTATTCCTTGCTTCTGACCTCGTTGTTAGACGTAAAGCAAGATGAGTCATGCTTCTGACCTCGTTGTTAGACGTAAAGCATGACGCAGTGTGATCCTTGCTTCTGACCTCCCTATTAAACGTAAAGCAAGATGAGTCATGCTTCTGACCTTGTTGTTAGACGTAAAGCATGATGTCGTGTGATCCTTGCTTCTGACCTCGCTGTTAGACGTAAAGCAAGATGAGTCATGCTTATGACCTCGTTGTTAGACGTAAAGCATGACGTCGTTGATTCCTTGCTTCTAACCTAGTTGTTAGACGTAAAGCAANATAGATTGCAAATTCATTAATCCAAAACGATGAAGTGTTTCTACACCTGGGGGTGCTCCTTCCCACCATTCGCTTGGCTCTTGTTATCTTCCTTTTGTGAGGTCGTGTGAATCTTCCTGATTTGAGCTGGTGCACCGTGTCCATCGTCGGGCATGATGTCCATGTGATGTACATAACGTAGGTAGATGTGGAATTGGGCAGCCAAACGCTCCATCTTTCTTTTTTGTTCCTTCTCTACCTCTACCAACAGTTTGGTAATAATTTCCAGATTACTGAGGCGACGTAGGATCTCGTCTAGCATTATCTTGTTTTCCTTGTTCTCCACCTGCCTAGCTTCTTCACTCTCTGAAATTACTTTTCTGATCATCATCTTAGTTATCCACGCCATCTCCATTGTTTTGTGGAAGAGGGTTTTCCTGGGTTGCGTGGCCCCTGGATCAATTACCCAGTATGCTTCATGTACCAATGTATCTTGTGCTTTACCTTTGCACTTGTTCTTTAATTCCTTCTCCCATCGGGTGATGGTTGCCTTCCCCTTCGGTGCAACCCGAGATTGGAAGGTGCCCTTTGCATCTTTTGCAGACTGTTCCATTCTTGTTTGCCTCCTCGAGTTGTTCAGGACTTCCTTCCCAAGGGGGTTCCTTTTCCTGTGTGTTTGCTTTAGATGCGCCATCCTACTCTGCGTGTCGCAACTCCTCTGTTGGTTACTCAGCATGTGCCTTTCTTCCCAGGTATTCTTCTTGTTCCTCCCCTGGATTCTGTGAAACTCCCTATTGTTGTGTTCCTTCTAATTGTGACTATTGTTGTTGTCCCTCTTCTTATTGCCCTTTCCCCGCTGCGAGCTCATCCTTTCAATCTTGGTTTGCTCACGGTGATGTGTGTTTCTGTCAATTTTCGTGTTAAGGCTCAGATGTTCATGATGGGTCGTCCTTTGTCCCTGTGCAGTTACTATCCTTGCTCGCGTGTGATCCGGTTGTGTTTCTCTTTGTACCTATACCTATCCTAGGGGGTCTATCCAGGTTATAATCTACCCCACATGCCATACATCATTCGTTGCATGCAACTTGTTGTCTGTCCTTTTACTCGTGCTTTCCCTGTGCCTCTTACTGGCAGATTGGCCTTGCTTTCGTTCATCCGTCTGTTGCTTATTATAATCTTGCATGATGATTAGTGTCAGATTATTAGGCAATCCTTTCCTGTCTGGGGCCCGCGTACCTTCCTCGGGGCCTTGTGATATCCTCCTCGATGTGACCTTCCATGTTTAACATGTCTTCACAATATTTTGTCGCAAGGTAATTGCAGTATGTTCTAAGTTTCCCATCCGGAATGTTGATCCAGGTGTCATCTAGTTTTGGGCCTTCTTTGTTGAACCCCTCGTTGGCGAGCCTATCCACTATGCTAGCGCATTCGCTGACATGCGCACCCATCGCAACTCCATTGTGTTCAGAGTTCTCAGATGTTCCTGGATTTTCTGTAGGGAGTGTGCCAAGCGCCAGTGGCATTGAACCTTGCTCACTCTGGTGCCATTTTGGAGTCTTTTCGTCATGTTGATAACCAGGGTGGAGTCACCTTCCACTATGATGTTTTTCATCCTTTCGTGACTTAGGATTTTGAGGCCAAGTTCCAGGGCTCCAAATTCCGCCACGTTGTTGGTTGAGTTTCCCATGCTCCCATCATACAGTCAGATGATGTTTCTGTCATTGTCTCTGATCACGCCTCCTGCCCCTGCCACTCCTGGGTTGCCTTTTTTATGCCCCGTCAAAGTTCAGTTTGAGGAACCCTGATGGAGGGGGAGTTTAGTTGCGAGCTCCTATATGGAGTTGCGGGTTGTGCTCTACTGTTAGGTTGTTGTGCCAATTTTTCAGGTGGAAAGGGTCCAGGATCCGAGAGTCTTGGTCTATGAGTTGCGCTTTCTCCATCTTGCAGTGTCGGCCCTACACTGTTTCTCTTATTTGAGAGACTATTGTCTCCTTTATGCTCCATGTCGGTATGCTTTCATTGTTGAATATGTGCTTGTTCCATTCTTTCCAGATTGCCCAGATGATCATCCCCAGCGTTGGAGTCCAGTAGAGGTTCACCATTTCATATTCATTGTAATCCTCATTCCAGTTGTTGATGGTTGCGTTGATGTTCCCCCGAATCCTATTGGACTGGTGGAAGATGATTGTCGCCCAATCCCATATCTCTATTGTATATATGCATATGCATTCGTCAAGGAGGTGGTTTTTTGTTTCCTCCTTGTCTAGACAGAGACGCCAGCGGGAGGGCCCTATGAAACCCCTTTTCATGAGGTTCTCCCAAGTTAGAATTCGGTTCTGTAGAACAAGCCATTTGAACATTTTGATTTTTGGCCATTGGGGGCTTTTCCAGATTTTTTCCAACTATTGCACCGGATTTTCTTGGTACTGACCCACGATGTAATACCGTTCTTCTTTTAAGTTGAATTCACCTCCATTTTTTCGGCCCCATCTCAGTTGGTCCTCTTCTTCCAAAACCCCAATTTTCCTTTTTCTCAATTCCTCCTCCACCTCTTTTGTGATGGTTTCGATCCGGGCTCTATTTTGTGGCTTAAGTTTGTCCCAAATCCGCCAACTGGCATTGCCTTCCCTTTGCTTCCAATAATAATGGATTTTTGTTTTGCCTTGCCCAATCATTTCCTATTGAAGCTCCTCTATGTCCAAATTTTCCATTCTAGGTTCTTGTTGCCATGCGTCCTCCCAAAACCTTACGGTTCTACCATTTCTGACTTCCCAGAAGTTGTGTTCCTGGATCCAGTGCTTGTTGCGCCATGCAAGATTCCAGATGGTTTATCCCTCTCTTGTGCCCATGAACCGGATTCGCTCTTGGTCGCTTATATTCGAGGCATACTTGGCCTTCCATAGGTATGTCCACAGTACCGAATTGTCTTTTACCCATCTCCACCAAATCTTTTCCCCGTAGGCTTCATTGGTTACCTGTGGGTCCTGTAACCCCAAGCCACCTTTGTTTTTTGGGTTGCATACCTTATCCCAGGCCACCAAGGCCCATTTCTTTTTATGATCTACGTTGCACCATAGGAAGTCTCATTGGATGGCTCTTATCTTTTATAGTATTCCTTTGGGGGTTGGGAACACTGACATCATATACGTCGAGATTAATTGAAGGATCGTTTTGGTGAGGATAAGTCTTCTAGCCAGGTTTAGGGCTCTATATGTCTAGTTTTTTACCCTCTTCTGCAGTTTGTTGATAACTCCTTCCCATGTGGCCTTGGTGCAGGCTTTGTCGGTCAGGGGGATTCCCAAGTATTTTGTTGGGAGCGTTTTGCGTTCAAACCCCAGAATGTTGGCCAAGTTGCGTTGAATTGTTGGATTAGTGTTGAAGAAATATATCATGGATNTTCCCAGGATAAATGTTGTGTCTCTTGTGATTGTGTATTTCTCAGTGATCTTGGATTATGCTATTGTTATCTAATGAAATGCAAACAACTATAATAATGGCTTAAACATTAACATATCTCATGATCTTTGGTGTTGGTAATGTGAAGGAATTTCAACAGCTAAAGTCCATTCTAAATCTATGCTACGTTGCCACTGGCATGCAAATTAATATGTCAAATTCTACAATGTTGATTAGTGCTATTAAAGAAGATATTTTGATCCAATTGGATTCTTTGTTACCTTTCAATCGTAAAAGCATTGAAGAAGGGATTAAGTACCTTGGATTCAAGTTAAAACCTTGTAGCTATTTGGTGGATGATTGAATGTGGCTTCCTAAGAAAATTAGGCAAGAATTTCCTCTTGGAATTTTCATTTGCTTTCCAGAGGTGGTCGATTGGTGCTCATAAAATATGTGCTCAATAGTATCTCGGTATACTAGGCCTCCATTGCTAAGATCCCAAAAGGTATCCTCACACAGATCAAGAAATTACGGTTCCAGTTCTTATGGTCAAGTAAAAAATATGGTGTGGGCATCCCCCTTGTCAAATGATCTCAGATTGCAATGTCGAAATAGTTGGGAGGCTAGGGAGTCAAAAATATATTTTGGTTCACTAAGGCACCGTCAGAAAAAATCCTTTGGTCTGGTAATGGCAATTAAATACTTCCCTGAAAGATTGTTGGTGTATTGGTTTAGAGAGCCAGTCAAATTAGTGGTGCCATGTTCTATTGTGTGGAAATCAATGGTTGAGTTGTTCCCTCTCATCGGGGAATGGATTGTGTGGAAGGAAGGAGATCGAAAAAGCGTTTGTATTGGGGAGGATCCTTGGGAAGGAGATTTGAATGCTTGCAAAATGTCTGACAATTTGATCATTGACCTTCACAACTTAGGCATATTCTCAATTTAGGATGCAAAAAAGAAAGGATGGGATGAGGTTGGCAGGTCAGCTTGGAAGTCTTCGGAATATCTAGGATAGAAGGGGAAAAAGAGGCTCACTGGTCTGAGTATGTGAACATGCTAAAATCTAATTTTATTTGTCTTAGGGAAGAGAATTATGACACACTTTTCTAGTCAAAAATTCCACTCAATGGCCACTACACAGCCAAATTGGGATACCTTTCTTTAGTTGAAGTTGCTTTTGGGGGATCGAAGTGGTGGTGGTGGGAGGATATTTGGAAGCTTCGCGCTCCTTTAAAAGTGAAAATGGTTTTCTAGCTTTATCTTCATCATAAGCTTCTTACATGGGATGTGGGGTGGGAAACGAGGTTGGATTGGGCCTAGTAGGCGTGTGCTCTGTATATCGGAGGAGGAAACAACTACTCACTTGTTTGTTCAGTGCTAGTTTGTGCGACAGGTTTGGGTGGCAGTCTTATCTTTGTTTAAAGAAAAGGAGAATCCTTTGAGAAACAACTTGGAAGAATGGTTCTTTAGTTGGAATAAGATGTGGTTGGAAAATGAGTTAGGATCATCTCCAAGTGTTTTTATATATTTTATTTGGTGGGCCATAAACTTGTCTATTTTCTAGGACAAAGTTGTTCCAGCAAAGGGGGTTGTTGGGATTATTTTTAATATGTCATCTAAATTCAGAAACAAGCATAAAAAGGTTAAAATTTGTTCTCCAGTTATGTCAGAGATGCATGAAGGAATGTCGTGGGGTTTCTTTGATGGGGTGAGTCAGGGGAATCCTCCCCTTTGTGAATTTGGTGTAGTACTTCTAATTTCCAAAGAGCATTTTTTCAAGATTTGTTATGCATTGGGAAAAGGGTCGAACATGAAGGCAGAGCTTGCAACTATGTGGAATTTGTTGTTTTATGCTAATTTGTTGAATCTGAGAAAGGTGCAAGTGTTTGTTGACTCTAAGCTTGAATTTGATTGGGAAAATAACGAGATCCAAATTCAGGTGGTGAAATTGTAGGCTCTCCTTAACAACATTTGTTCCTCCATTGTAGAGTTTGAATGGTCCTGTTTTGCTCACATCTACATGGAGCTTAATACTTTGGCGGATAAGTTTTCTAAGGAGGATTTAACATTGGTATCTGGTTCTTGTTGAAATATTGCAACTTCTAAGAATATTCTAATTATATTTGAGTTATTATCTTATAGATCAAATCCCATTTTGTGGATTGATCATGTCAGGTCTTGTATAAGACCAAATCCCCTTTTGTGGATTGGTCAAACCATATTTACATGGTGGTAATTTTGAATTCAACCCCTAGGGTTTATAAAGTGGTTTTAACCACTCCTAGAAGAAGTCGGCCCTACTAAGTGAAGAGACATAACCCTAACACCTCTTGGCTAGTATTTATAAGTGACGATGGCGCCTCATTTGTTCACTCACTCACTCAAACTTCTAGTGCGCATCTTTTGAAGGTAGTTGCAGTTGCAAGAAGGAGAGAGAGGTGCATGCTCAGTCCTAGTCTATTCTTGGTGGTTTGGTCTTAAGTCTTGGTGTTGTATTGGCAATCTATTATTGAGGAAGATTTTGTTGGGTTTTCTCTCCCATGAGGATTTCCCAGGATAAAATGTTGTGTACCTTGTGATTGTGTTTCTTTCAATGATCCTACTTATGTTGTTGTTTTGGAAATGTTCTAGAAAATTGAAAAAGAACCTAATAACAGCTCAAAATTTAACATGGTATCAAAGCTTGACTGAATAGAGAATCTTTCACTAGGTATCCAAAAATGTCACTGTTTTTTTTTTTAAGTGAGTGTATAGATCTATATTACTAAATATAATATGATACAAAAGGTGGGCTTCCTAGTCTGCTTAGAAGGAAACCAGGGCAGGGGGTCCCTAGTTACGCAAGTTGTTATTAGCGAGGGATGGTTCTGGTCTGCCACCAAGGGAAACCAGACCAGACCTTCCCAGTTCAGTGGGAGAAAAAAGAATATATATAAAGGAAGAGACTAAAAACATCCTTATCAACCAGAGTGAGAATGATATATGTGTTAACCTGACTAGGCCTGTCATGACTGCCTATAGATTGCAAATTCATTAATCCAAAACGATGAAGTGTTTCTACACCTGGGGGTGCTCCTTCCCACCATTCGCTTGGCTCTTGTTATCTTCCTTTTGTCAGGTCGTGTGAATCTTCCTGATTTGAGCTGGTGCACCATGTCCATCGTCGGGCATGATGTCCATGTGATGTACATAACGTAGGTAGATGTGGAATTGGGCAGCCAAACACTCCATCTTGCTATTTTGGTCCTTCTCTACCTCTACCAACAGTTTGGTAATAATTTCCAGATTACCGAGGCGACGTAGGATCTCGCTAGCATTATCTTGTTTTCCTTGTTCTCCACCTGCCTAGCTTCTTCACTCTTTGAAATTACTTTTCCGATCATCATCTTAGTTATCCACGCCATCTCCATTGTTTTGTGGAAGAGGGTTTTCCTGGGTTGTGTGGCCCCTGGATCAATTACCCAGTATGCTTCATGTACCAATGTATCTTGTGCTTTACCTTTGCACTTGTTCTTTAATTCCTTCTCCCATCGGGTGATGGTTGCCTTCCCCTTCGGTGCAACCCGAGATTGGAAGGTGCCCTTTGCATCTTTTGCAGACTGTTCCATTCTTGTTTGCCTCCTCGAGTTGTTCAGGACTTCCTTCCCAAGGGGGTTCCTTTTCCTGTGTGTTTGCTTTAGATGCGCCATCCTACTCTGCGTGTCGCAACTCCTCTGTTGGTTACTCAGCATGTGCCTTTCTTCCCAGGTATTCTTCTTGTTCCTCCCCTGGATTCTGTGAAACTCCCTATTGTTGTGTTCCTTCTAATTGTGACTATTGTTGTTGTCCCTCTTCTTATTGCCCTTTCCCCGCTGCGAGCTCATCCTTTCAATCTTGGTTTGCTCACGGTGATGTGTGTTTCTGTCAATTTTCGTGTTAAGGCTCAGATGTTCATGATGGGTCGTCCTTTGTCCCTGTGCAGTTACTATCCTTGCTCGCGTGTGATCCGGTTGTGTTTCTCTTTGTACCTATACCTATCCTAGGGGGTCTATCCAGGTTATAATCTACCCCACATGCCATACATCATTCGTTGCATGCAACTTGTTGTCTGTCCTTTTACTCGTGCTTTCCCTGTGCCTCTTACTGGCAGATTGGCCTTGCTTTCGTTCATCCGTCTGTTGCTTATTATAATCTTGCATGATGATTAGTGTCAGATTATTAGGCAATCCTTTCCTGTCTGGGGCCCGCGTACCTTCCTCGGGGCCTTGTGATATCCTCCTCGATGTGACCTTCCATGTTTAACATGTCTTCACAATATTTTGTCGCAAGGTAATTGCAGTATGTTCTAAGTTTCCCATCCGGAATGTTGATCCAGGTGTCATCTAGTTTTGGGCCTTCTTTGTTGAACCCCTCGTTGGCGAGCCTATCCACTATGCTAGCGCATTCGCTGACATGCGCACCCATCGCAACTCCATTGTGTTCAGAGTTCTCAGATGTTCCTGGATTTTCTGTAGGGAGTGTGCCAAGCGCCAGTGGCATTGAACCTTGCTCACTCTGGTGCCATTTTGGAGTCTTTTCGTCATGTTGATAACCAGGGTGGAGTCACCTTCCACTATGATGTTTTTCATCCTTTCGTGACTTAGGATTTTGAGGCCAAGTTCCAGGGCTCCAAATTCCGCCACGTTGTTGGTTGAGTTTCCCATGCTCCCATCATACAGTCAGATGATGTTTCTGTCATTGTCTCTGATCACGCCTCCTGCCCCTGCCACTCCTGGGTTGCCTTTTTTATGCCCCGTCAAAGTTCAGTTTGAGGAACCCTGATGGAGGGGGAGTTTAGTTGCGAGCTCCTATATGGAGTTGCGGGTTGTGCTCTACTGTTAGGTTGTTGTGCCAATTTTTCAGGTGGAAAGGGTCCAGGATCCGAGAGTCTTGGTCTATGAGTTGCGCTTTCTCCATCTTGCAGTGTCGGCCCTACACTGTTTCTCTTATTTGAGAGACTATTGTCTCCTTTATGCTCCATGTCGGTATGCTTTCATTGTTGAATATGTGCTTGTTCCATTCTTTCCAGATTGCCCAGATGATCATCCCCAGCGTTGGAGTCCAGTAGAGGTTCACCATTTCATATTCATTGTAATCCTCATTCCAGTTGTTGATGGTTGCGTTGATGTTCCCCCGAATCCTATTGGACTGGTGGAAGATGATTGTCGCCCAATCCCATATCTCTATTGTATATATGCATATGCATTCGTCAAGGAGGTGGTTTTTTGTTTCCTCCTTGTCTAGACAGAGACGCCAGCGGGAGGGCCCTATGAAACCCCTTTTCATGAGGTTCTCCCAAGTTAGAATTCGGTTCTGTAGAACAAGCCATTTGAACATTTTGATTTTTGGCCATTGGGGGCTTTTCCAGATTTTTTCCAACTATTGCACCGGATTTTCTTGGTACTGACCCACGATGTAATACCGTTCTTCTTTTAAGTTGAATTCACCTCCATTTTTTCGGCCCCATCTCAGTTGGTCCTCTTCTTCCAAAACCCCAATTTTCCTTTTTCTCAATTCCTCCTCCACCTCTTTTGTGATGGTTTCGATCCGGGCTCTATTTTGTGGCTTAAGTTTGTCCCAAATCCGCCAACTGGCATTGCCTTCCCTTTGCTTCCAATAATAATGGATTTTTGTTTTGCCTTGCCCAATCATTTCCTATTGAAGCTCCTCTATGTCCAAATTTTCCATTCTAGGTTCTTGTTGCCATGCGTCCTCCCAAAACCTTACGGTTCTACCATTTCTGACTTCCCAGAAGTTGTGTTCCTGGATCCAGTGCTTGTTGCGCCATGCAAGATTCCAGATGGTTTATCCCTCTCTTGTGCCCATGAACCGGATTCGCTCTTGGTCGCTTATATTCGAGGCATACTTGGCCTTCCATAGGTATGTCCACAGTACCGAATTGTCTTTTACCCATCTCCACCAAATCTTTTCCCCGTAGGCTTCATTGGTTACCTGTGGGTCCTGTAACCCCAAGCCACCTTTGTTTTTTGGGTTGCATACCTTATCCCAGGCCACCAAGGCCCATTTCTTTTTATGATCTACGTTGCACCATAGGAAGTCTCATTGGATGGCTCTTATCTTTTATAGTATTCCTTTGGGGGTTGGGAACACTGACATCATATACGTCGAGATTAATTGAAGGATCGTTTTGGTGAGGATAAGTCTTCTAGCCAGGTTTAGGGCTCTATATGTCTAGTTTTTTACCCTCTTCTGCAGTTTGTTGATAACTCCTTCCCATGTGGCCTTGGTGCAGGCTTTGTCGGTCAGGGGGATTCCCAAGTATTTTGTTGGGAGCGTTTTGCGTTCAAACCCCAGAATGTTGGCCAAGTTGCGTTGAATTGTTGGATTAGTGTTGAAGAAATATATCATGGAT